>MUZC01003566.1:443176-484011 GCA_002072015.1 Radix auricularia | reverse complement strand
ATATCTTGTCAATATATCAACTAAATGTATCCACACTGGTAAGTGAATAGACTTGATCATATCTTGTGAATATATCAACTAAATGTATCCACACTGGTGAGTGAATAGACTTGATTATATCTTGTCAATATATCAACTAAATGTATCCACACTGGTGAGTGAATAGACTTGATTAAATCTTGTCAATATATCAACTAAATGTATCCACACTGGTGAGTGAATAGACTTGATAATATCTTGTCAATATGTCAACTAAATGTATCCACACTGGTAAGTGAATAGACTTGATTATATCTTGTCAATATATCAACTAAATGTATCCACACTGGTAAGTGAATAGACTTGATAATATCTTGTCAATATATCAACTAAATGTATCCACACTGGTAAGTGAATAGACTTGATTATATCTTGTCAATATATCAACTAAATTTATCCACACTGGTAAGTAAATAGACTTGATTATATCTTGACAATATATCAACTAAATTTATCCACACTGGTAAGTGAATATACTTGATAATATCTTGTCAATCTATCACATTACACGAACTTGAAAAAATATCTAAATTTATTTACCTAACTATGTGGAGAAACTAGATATTACAGTGTATCAAGCGGGAGAGTGTTATAGGAAAAGTTCAGATATTTTGACATTGCTTATTAGTGAGAATTCAGCATTTATTAATTTTTAAGAAAATCACCATTTAACAATTTACATTGCGCCTATGATAAATGTCTCCCTCGTTTTCAGTGATAATCCGCTTTACTTTAATATTTTATATTTTTTAATAAATCTCCATATTGAATTCCCACCCCCACACGACAAATGCACTGTTAAGTATTTGTACTTCACTCCCATCAGAACAATGCTCTCAGTATTTGCAATATCCGGGTGTCACGGCTCGGTGAAGCGTATCCATGCTCTGACCCGAAGCTTATGAAAAGTTACGTCACAGGCCTGGATCCTGTGATTGGTGTCAACAAGCAGGGGTCCATTGACTTTGGCTACTTGGACAATGTGGGTATGTAGAAAATATTTGGGCAAATAAGCAAGAAAGTGTGGTTGAGTACAACATTTTTTGTGAATTGATTTATTTCAGTTAGTGTCAGTATTGATAATGTGGGTATGTGGACCATGGCGTCAAGGCAATGGCTGTCTAGGTTGAATGTGGGCAGTGCCGTTTGTTATAGTAAATTATTGTTAAGTGGAGGAAATGGTGGGTTAACAGATATAAATAGAAATGTTTCAATCAACAGCCTATTACGACCACAATTTTCCACAGGAGTGGACGCCTTTAAAAGCAGTGATGTATTCGACTCTAACACTATTGAAGTCGAAATTGTGACCAAATTGACTCCGGATGTGACCCTTGCCCCGGACAGCTCAATTCATTTGTTGAGGCTTCTTTTGAGTTACAACCCAAACTACGCCACAGCACTCACCGCTACCGTCACAGTAACAGCAACAACAGGAACGACTTTGGTGGATGCCTACACAGTAAGTCTGGCCACAAGAAGTGGCAATGCTTTGTTAATAGCTATATATGTTAGGGTTTGCCCAAGCTAACCGATTCGAGAACAAGTTTCCCAAATTCGGCAGGCTACAAAATTTCCCGAACTGTAACGGAAAATGTCTTCCAAAGTGGATTGAGAACAAGTTCCCCAACAATACTGGGAGCATGTGTCCCAAATTTATGGCACTAATCATGAGACGCCATCTCATACTACTGACATTATGTTACAAATCTCGACATGTCATCTAATACTGGTGACAATCTTTTACAAATCATGACATGTCATTTCTCACTGGTGACAATATGTAACAAGACTTTGTATGTATAAAACAAGCTGAAGTACACCAAAAGTTACCTAATGCACCCTCCTATCTCAACACCCGGGTCACAAATTATATTTCGACAACCCCAACCTATCAGACATTGGCGTAATAAATTGACGCGCCATTTCATTAAGGCGTTTGTTTTAAAAAAATTGAGTTGATTCTTCTTTTAGCGTTATTTTGTTGTATCTGTTTTATTTGTCGTTTTAACACAAATTCAAATAACTGTAATGCTTGGATGCCCACTACTTTTAAAAAGTGTTATATCTTAAACTATTTAATAAAAATATTTAATAGAAGATAAGCCAATGTGAGCAGTATTATTTTTAATCTGCATTCATTTAGGCTGCGCGGCTATCTCTCAGGCACCGCAAAGCAGTTTAGAGTTATATCCCACATATTTTGATACGGATAATATGTGCATTTGAGTGATATAATTTTTTTCAAAGATAAAATGGGTTATTTCAAACAAGTGGTCCCCCCCACACGCAACACATAAACCAACGAAACTCAGAGGGAACTTTGGACACAGAATCTCATTTCATTGCCCTGTTGCAAACCATAAGTCTAACATCTATGATTGCTTTATAATTACATATCCTTTTCTAATTTCATCAGCTCGCTGGCGCTACACTAACAACAAATGCCTCTGTGCTGTCGATTAGTGGACAAGACGGTGCTTTAGCCAATGAGAAGTTAGACACGATCGTCAAATCGGAGAGCAAAAGAATCGTTGTGGAAATTGACACACCTGTCAACTCTACGAGGTAGGACTATTGAGAAAATGACAACTTCCTTAGCTAAGGCTAATACATAAACCCCGTTCATTGCTGCATAATCGTAATGTTTCATTAACGACACAAAGTGAAGAAAATCAGCTAAAAATATGTAGAACACATTTTGACTATAGTAAACGATACCATTTCTCTTTTGGTTCAATCATTCTTGACGATTTTCTGGAATCAAATTCACTCATTTGTCATTACATGTCTTTTATTAGGCCTATACCTTTGTTTTTTATATTTTATTTGGGGCGCAAAGTTGAAGCCAGTACTTTTTAAAAAAAAATATTTTTTCAGTCCAATGTTTTAAAATTAAAAGGTATAATTTCTCGTTGTCTCATTAATTATAAATACTGATACATGTAAGTTTTTTTAATGCCACAGTCTGGTATGACGTTAAAAGTATTTAGGAATTTTTTTACATTCAGGACTTTATAGACCATTATAATTGAAATTGAAGAATTACTTTCATGATATCGAAGTCCATTATTTCTTATATACCATGTTCATCTCCATGTCGTCTCCAGTCAACTGTCTGTGACAATCAGCACTCCCATAACACCTGCGTCCATCATGGAAGTTTTGTACATCGGCTTACTGGATGCTGGGGTTAACTTGCCCTGTGTACAACATGCTCATACAACCAGCACATACGAGCCCAGGTGAGTAGTACTGGATGCTGGGGTTAACTTGCCCTATGTACAACATGCTCATACAATTAACACACACGAACCAAAGTGAGTAGAAGTAAAACCCACGTCATTACAGATGACGTGGCAGACATGAAACGTGAATGAATGTGAAGAGATGTGAACCAAACCACTAGAGTGATGACACATAAGCAGATTTGTGTACTTGATAATTAATAGTATGGTTTAAATTATGAGGGTGGGGAATGGGGATGGGGGCAGGAGATTTTTTTAACGCCTTCTTGCCTTCTTCGGAGTTGTTAGAAACTTTAACCCTCTAGTTTCCTCTGGCCCCTTAGATAATTTTAGTTTTTTTGTCTTCGTTTTGTTATTTTATTTTATTCTTTGATGCATTAACTTCTGTATCTTCTTAACGTTTATTTCTTAAAATAACTTTACTACTGTAGTATCTCCAAATGACTATTATCTTATTTTATATTATCTTATCATATCTTATCTTTAACAGACGCTCCTTCTATAAAGTAGACTACTAGTGTATGAAAGATATTCATAACTTTAAAAAAATGTTATTTGTCTTCACTTTCAGACAAGTTGGCGGCGCCTACAATGACATTGCTACACTTTCACTGGGGTATGTCTGTAACGTGGGTGCGGACACTCTTAACTTGAATGACACGTCAAATAGGGTAAGCTGTGATGTGTAGTGTGTCATTTACTGTGTGATGTGTCATTTAAAGTGTTGTGTGTCATTTAGCGTGTGTCATGTCAATAACTGTGTGTTATGTCATTATCTGTGTGGTGTTCATTAAACTTGACAGTTTGTTAAAGCCTGTGTTACCGTGAGATGGTTTGTGTGTGGCATTCATGACGTGTTCTATATCTTAATGACCTGCTACTGATGTGTAGATATTTTAATGGTGGTTAGCGATGTTTCTTTTGTAATGAAGAGTACACATCACAGTTCGTGATATACCATAAAAATAGTTATTGAAGGGAGCAAGACATTATGCATGAGTGTGTGAATGAAAGATGTAACGTTTATGTGTAAGACATAGCAAGATAGCGCAAATGTCTCAGTGCATATTTGTACCGTTTAGGTGTAATATAAAGCAAGATAGAGCAATGAGTCGATGCAAAAATGTAATGTTTAGGTGTAAGATATTGCAAGATAGAGCAAATATGTCAGTGCAAATATGTAAAGTTTAGGTGTAAGATATTGCAAGATAGAGCAAATATGTCAGTGCAAATATGTAACGTTTAGGTGTAATATATAACAAGATAGAGCAAATATGTCAGTGCAAATATGCAACGTTTAGGTGTAAGATATAACAAGATAGAGCAAATATGTCAGTGCAAATATGTAACGTTTAGGTGTAATATATAACAAGATAGAGCAAATATGTCAGTGCAAATATGTAACGTTTAGGTGTAATATATAACAAGATAGAGCAAATATGTCAGTGCAAATATGTAACGTTTAGGTGTAATATATAACAAGATAGAGCAAATGTTGTTGTGACTTTTAGCGTAAGGTATGAGACAGCGTCACAGCGTGTTAGGTGGAAAAGAATGAGGGAAAATGTCTATGCTTGTAACACTTAAAACACTTTTATTAGATGGCTTTTCCGGGTTGTTTGGGGATTATTTTTTTTAAATCTTAAATTATACATTTTATTAGGATGCTTTTAATGCCCCTATACTTCAGAGTATTTAATTTCATAGGAATTACAAAGCGTCGCATTCCAATATAATGATAACATATGATCTCACAAACTTCAATCGTTTCTCCCGACAATAACGTTTTATTATAAGACACATGTTTAAAGATTATTATAAATTAGTAAAATATTTCTTTTACTGCCTAATTTGAATGATACGATCAAAAATGAAAATATCTTTTATGTGTGGTTTGCAGATTACATGAAATAAATTACATCCGTATAAAGATTACAAAGGAATGAATAAAGTATATCAACTGCCATTGTTCTTTTTGACTATCTCTACAGCTCCGCGTCGAGGGCATTGTCCGGCTGCTGGACACTTCGTCTGTTGCCGTTGGTAACATCGTGACCATCACGGCTGCTGTCAACTCCAACAACCAAAGTATCATGGTGTTCTCGGTCCCCCTGACCGTGGGAGATGTCTCGGCGTATAGCGATGTTTATATGGTGAGTACATGCGACAATTGCACGCCTCAGTGGCGCTCTGTGGGCCACACTGACTTTTAAATATGATGCGTCAAGTTGCCCCTCAGCTCCGAGGGACAATTCAGCCATAAATAAACCATTAAGTAGACAGAAAACGAGACTAGAGAAATAAATTCATATTTTTCTGTACACTACAGATGATTTCGAGAGCATCCATTTATTTTACTGCAATCTTTGACCTTAATAGATATTTTTTTAAAAAGAATTCAGAGATAAAGTAAAGAAAATCAGATAAAAATCTGTACAAATAGTAATAGTGACTATATTTAAACTATATCAAAATCTCTTATAGTTCAATCGATCTTGACGATTTTCACTCATTTGTCATTACATGTCTTTTATTTGGCCTATACCTTTATTTTTTATAATGTATGTGGGGGTGCAAAGCTAAAACCAGTTCTATTATATATTTTGGCCAAGTACAGTGAATATGGTCTAATAAAACCTGTGAATATGGACTAATAAAAACTGTCACTGAGCTATTAGAGTGAATATGGTCTAATAAAAACTGTCACTGAGCTATTAGAGTGAATATGGTCTAATAAAAACTGTCACTGAGCTATTAGAGTGAATATGGTCTAAGAAAACCTGTGAATATGGACTAATAAAACATATCACTGACCACTGACCAGCTAGCGGGAATGGTTAACTCAGTAAAGCTGTAGATAGATCATGGATAGACAGAAAGCGTATATACCACAAGCGTAATTTTCTTCCCTATTGTTTTCACGAAAATAATTCGGTTTGACTCATTGGATTATAATTTTAAAGAATTCTTTTTGTCTGTAGTACAGGGTAAGTTTTACTTGAACTAAAAAAATGCATCACTTAAAATACCAACTAGTGAATGCGTTTTAAAGTTATGATTACTAGGATTTTTTTAAAGTCCCATAACCTCTATTTTTGAGGTCGTAGGGGGTTCTAATGTTTCCATTGGAACATTCTCGGGCTTTAAAGGCTCTCCAGGTCAGCAGAGGAATTTCTTAGCGCTAGTGTTTTCTCAACATTTTTATAGTCGCTTTTATGTGGGCTCGATCCGACGCTCGTCAGTTTATGAGGGGAGCGCACTATTGACTTCGCTACCCATCCGCCAGCTTAGGTTTAGGTTCGACATAACTCGTTGACAAGAAATGTGCATGCTAAACCGAGGATCACATCAATTGTTTAAACTGTGGTGGATTTATCTGGCAGAGTAACGTAACAGTCAACAATGGATCTTACCTCAACACCACTGAGAGCCCAATAATTGTGTCAATAGCCGACTGGAAGACCCTGCCTATCGTGTTTACAGTGCCGCCCTTTACGTCATCAAAGGTAGGAAACATGGAGTCTCATTTTTATTCTCCTCCAGTTTTAAAGGCACCATGAGTGGGAGACATACATTTTAATTCTCATATTAATGTATTCCCTGCAATTAAAATCACATTTGTAGCTCTTGTAATTGAGTCGAAATCTGATTACAGCATAAAATTGCACGAAACTGTGAATATTGTGCCATCAAAGCAACTTTTTTTTAACGTTTGGTCTTACAAAAAGCATGTTTGTAAAATACAGTTTTCACCAATAGCATGTTCATTAATCATTGCTCTCACCAAAAGCACATATTATGAAACATTGTCTTAACAATCAACTTTTCTAAACAAGTGACAAACTATTTGTATTATTGAGCGAGACAATAGCGTGTTTTGTGGTAGTGTTTAACCAATAGCGTGTTTTGTGGTATTGTTTAACCAATAGCGTGTTTTGTGGTATTGTTTAACCAATAGCGTGTTTTGTGGTATTGTTTAACCAATAGCGTGTTTTGTGGTATTTTTTAACCAATAGTGTGTTTTGTGGTAGTGTTTAACCAATAGCGTGTTTTGTGGTAGTGTTTAACCAATAGTGTGTTTTGTGGTAGTGTTTAACCAATAGTGTGTTTTGTGGTATTGTTTAACCAATAGCGTGTTTTGTGGTATTGTTTAACCAATAGTGTGTTTTGTGGTAGTGTTTAACCAATAGTGTGTTTTGTGGTAGTGTTTAACCAATAGTGTGTTTTGTGGTAGTGTTTAACCAATAGTGTGTTTTGTGGTATTGTTTAACCAATAGCGTGTTTTTAGCATTATTCTAATCAACAACTTCATACATAATAATGTTCTATGCAATGCATCTTGGGTGCAATTGGTCCATAAAAATTTTAGTAACATTGATCTCCCCAGTAGTATGATAATCCAACATTTTACTAATTAATAACATTGTTAATTGTTATGTGACATTGTTCTTGTAGCCAATCGAAAAAATTTTCATGCTTCTCAAATGTTTTATTCTCAATAATAAGCGAAAATAATATGTGTAAGTGTAATGTGTTAGTAAACTAAACACTTTGACTTTGTATATATTATGTAAGCTTTAAAAAACAACTAACAAAAGTTAACTACTATTTGACATGTGAAAGAGTGCATCCTAATATCACGTGCGTTCAGCGTGTGCGTGGTTTTTTGTAAGTATCAAAACTATCAGCCACCTAAACACTTGACTTTTTCCCCAAGGTCCTATTTGATGCTGTCATGCCGGTCAACTTGACGGCCATTCTGACAGTGGAGGACGTGTCTGTCGTCAGTAGTGGGAGAAACATTAAAAATCTGGCCAAGTATCAAACAGCCTTTGTTCGAACCAAATATTCAAAGTATAATACGTCACAAGTCACCAAGTTTGAAGTGGACCTTGGGGTGGTATCTAATGGAGGTGAGGAGGGCTCTGCATTTAGAATATAGTTTCAATTTTGATTTCTTAAATAACTGTGACGATTTATCCATTCCTAACATACTATCATCCATCAATTCACAGAATACTTAAGCTATCCATCTTTAGCATTATGTTGCCATCCTTCCTTTCAAAGCATACTAAGGCAATCCATTTTTCAATTCATTGTGTACCAAAGCCCTCCATCGATTCTTAGCTTTTGCCATCCATCCTTAACTTCCTGTGATCATCCATAGCATACACAAGCCATCCTCCATTCCTAACTTACTTTCTCTATCCATCTATTCCCAGCTTACAGTTGCCACTCATCCATCCTCCATCCCTAACTTACTTTGGCTATCCATCTATTCCAACCTTACAGTTGCCACACATCCATCCTCTATTCCTAACTTACTTTCTCTATCCATCTATTATAACCTTACAGTTGCCACACATCCATCCTCTATTCCTAACTTACTTTCTCTATCCATCTATTCCCACCTTACAGTTGCCACACATCCATGCATGACTGACTGTTGTCATTCCTTTACGTATTGAATGACGTAAACAATATTAATTCTTTATTTGTTGACGTTAAATTTGGTTTACCAAGTGAAAACGGTTTTACTAACAATATAGTAATAAAAGAAACACTTGCTACTCGATTGTGGTTATTTTACCGAAAATATACTTGTGGCAAATTTATGATTTTTTATTTATTATTTTTTTTTTAAATAAGGTCGATTGAAAAATGTTAGAACGTTTGAAAAGCTGAAGAGTTAGAGTTTCACTAACAGTCAGAATGACCAGCAATAGACATAAATATACAAAATTACGTTTAAAATAATAAAAATAAATAAAAATATTTAAAAAAAAGTTTTTAAGATACCACGTTTTGTGAACTAAAAAGAAGAAAATAAATTTTTTCTTGGGCTATGTTGGAACTTCCNGGAAGTTCCAACATAGCCCAAGAAAAAATTTATTTTCTTCTTTTTAGTTCACAAAACGTGGTATCTTAAAAACTTTTTTTTAAATATTTTTATTTTATACTTTTTAGTTCAAATGAAAAACGTGGTGTTTTAAAAAGCTTTTTTATATATATATTATTAATCTAAGCTATTATATTTAGATCACATTTAAATATTAAACATATAATCAATTTCAAAACAGACAATCTAATCCCATAGTCTCTACATTTTTCTAATTACCAAACTTAACGAAACATTTTCCGGAAAACACAAGAAATCATTGACATTTGATTAGTTATTCCATATAAGGAAAAATAGAATTTAATTCTACTATAATTAAGTAGAATTGAGTACTATAATTAATGAAATATTAAATTGTCATGTGAATCAAGTATGCATGCAAAATTTCATCAAAATTGGATGATCAGAAGTGGTTCAAAAAAGGAATTCAATTTTTACCCCGGAAAGACAAACATCCAGACAAGAAAGCAAACTAAGAAAAACGTGGTAATAAAAAAATACAAGCTCATAACACAATCGGTTATACATTCATTTAGATGTTCAATCCTTTAGGGAAGATATTTGAACCTTGAACCTCATCACCACGAATCTAAATTAGTTTATTTGTTAATGAAGGAAACTACTATGATCCGCCAAGCCAACCCATTAAAAAAAAATAGTTTAAAATGTAATTCGCGAATCAACCCAATTCTTTCCACGAAGTAATTAATTTTATCCGTGAAGTTTTTCCTAGATATTGTACAAGTAAAAAAAAACAACCTATGACCACATAGAATACCGAGTTGAGACTTGATAAGGTCCTACAGAAGCGTCAAAAGGGGTGGTGTAACCCAGTGTGGCAGCTCATCAAGCCCCCCATAGACCTTCTCCGAGTCTGTCAGTGCAAATAACAGGACCATAGAGAATCTTACATTTTGTGGTCACCTCTCGTGATTTTGCTGTCATCACCCCGCACCCCCTAGATACACCCCTTGTTATTTACGCTATCTGACCACCTTTCACGATGGTGCTCTATCTTGTAGGTGTAACAAAGAAACTGACCACCTTTTACGATGGTGCTCTATCGTGTAGGTGTAACAAAGAAACTGACCACCTTTCACGATGGTGCTCTATCTTGTAGGTGTAACAAACTGACCACCTTTCACGATGGTGCTTTATCTTGTAGGTGTAACAAACTGACCACCTTTCACGATTGTGCTCTATCTTGTAGGTGTAACAAACTGACCACCTTTCACGATGGTGCTCTATCTTGTAGGTGTAACAAACTGACCACCTTTCACGATGGTGCTCTATCTTGTAGGTGTAACAAACTGACCAGACTTTCACGATGGTGCTCTATCTTGTAGGTGTAACAAACTGACCACCTTTCACGATGGTGCTCTATCTTGTAGGTGTAACAAAGAAACTGACCACCTTTCACGATGGTGTTTTATCGTGTAGGTGTAACAAACTGACCACCTTTCACGATGGTGCTCTATCGTGTAGGTGTAACAAACTGACCACCTTTCACGATGGTGCTCTATCTTGTAGGTGTAACAAAGAAACTGACCACCTTTTACGATGGTGCTCTATCTTGTAGGTGTAACAAAGAAACTGGTCACCTTTTACGATGGTGCTCTATCGTGTAGGTGTAACAAAGAAACTGGTCACCTTTCACGATGGTGCTCTATCTTGTAGGTGTAACAAAGATACTAACCACCTTTCACGATGGTGCTCTATCTTGTAGGTGTAACAAACTGACCACCTTTAACGATGGTGCGCTATCTTGTAGGTGTAACAAACTGACCACCTTTCACGATGGTGCTCTATCTTGTAGGTGTAACAAACAAACTGACCACCTTTCACGATGGTGCTCTATCTTGTAGGTGTAATAAACTGACCACCTTTCACGATGGTGCTCTATCTTGTAGGTGTAACAAAGAAACTGACCACCTTTCACGATGGTGCTCTATCTTGTAGGTGTAACAAAGAAACTGGCCACCTACGTCCCCGAAGACGACATGTTTACAGTCCAGGTTACTGTTCGTATGGCTGACCACGCACTAGCTGTGGATGGCTCAATCCACAAAGTTAGCTTTGGAATCCACGTGGCTAATGTTATTTTTATCCTGGATGTGCCCATTACAGTCAGGAGAACCAATGCGGAGCAACTCATCTTTAATATGACGTCAGTTATTAACGAAACTACGTCAACAAGGTGGGTAATTTGTGAGATGAGTTGATGGATTATTTTTATGTGCTAGTTCCTGTATTGTTAAAAAATGACAATCGCTAAGAAAGTCCTCCGCTGACCTGGAGAGGGATGGGCGCAGCCAGTGTCTAGCAAGCCCGAGAATGTTCTAATGGAACTAAACATTAGAACCCCCTACGACCTCGAAAAAAAAATAGGCCACGGGACCAAGATGAAATAAAATTTCATGTATGGCCTTAGGAACATATTAAACATGATATTGGTGTTCGTATGTACCACTGCAATTATGGAACATAAGATTCATGCCTCCACGCATCATGGTTAGTATTGCCAGATAGTTGTCCACAAAATACCTTAAATTAGTGTCGAAATTTGTCGATGGGACAAAGTGTAACTTCTAACATTCTTATGTTAAACATAAAATGTCCGATATTGATTCATTTTTTTTACTGTACAAAGAACGATAACCGGAATACTGCCAGGTATAAAAACGGACAAATGAAGAACTGCAAAAATTAAGAAAAGTTTCCTTATTTATATTTATAAAGCGCAAACCCGGAAAATATTTATATATCTTTTTTTTTTTAGATATGACTCTTAGTGTTTTGATTGAAAATGAACTGGATAAAGAGAATTCTATAATCTTACATTTTGGCCAAGTTTACTAAGTAAATGTTGTCTTTAAAGTAATAATCAATCATTGATCATTAATTTTAGAACAATTGTTATGAGGCTTCGTTTAGTAATAATACAAGAGAAATTAAATTCCAACTTAGAAATACAACGGAACATTCGCAAGAACAAAAAATGTACAAATTCTCTTTCTCCCGTTGTGAAATCGGGTTTATAATTGGTTGTCTGAACAAGCCAGGAAAACAAAGACACCATCAACATTCAAATATATGATAAAAGTTCTAGATTAGACATAAACCATGAATAAGAGTAGGACGCAATAAACTTATTTATAGAAGGAGCGTCTGTAAGTCATAAGAATTAACCTTGCGTTCATGGTGGATATATGAAATATTTATCACAGTGAAATCATCCAAGAAGCGTTTATTGTCTGATGGTTTAATTATTAGGTAATTTAAGAATTTCAACTTAAATTTGTATAGTCTAATATTACAGTATAGAAAATAAACTCCAAAATAATCGAATTAATTTGCATATTTTTACCTATGTTTTTAGTTCAAGGATTGAAGTAGAAACAATCTACAGGCTGTCCAACTTGTCCACGGCGGAGGGTCAGAATTCGGTCCTCAATTTTTTCCTGCCACCGTACGTCACTCACGTCAGCACAACGGTACTTAACACGGACAAAACATTGGTCAGCCTTCAAACAATAAGCAACATTATTATACTGAATGTAAGTTTTATTACAGGGACAAAACATTGGTCAGCCTTCAAACAATAATTAATATACTGAATGTAAGTTTTATTACACGGACAAAACATTGGTCAGCCTTCAAACAATAAGCAACATTATTATACTGAATGTAAATTTTTTAAAAAGAAATGTTGTCATAGATACCTCACGTTTTGTGTCCTTTTGGTTAGGATATAAGTGGGCTAGGACTGCAGTCCTCTTGGATAGGATATAAGTGGGCTAGGACTGCTGTCCTCTTGGTTAGGATATATTGGGCTAGGACTGCTGTCCTATGGGTTAGGATATATTTGGCTAGGACTGCTGTCCTCTTGGTTAGGATATATTGGGCTGGGACTGCTGTCCTCTTGGATAGGATATAAGTGGGATAGGACTGCTGTTAGTTCGGTAAAAAAAAATTTTTTTATTGAATAGGGTATTCGTGAGCCTCATTAGACACCACAAAACAACAAACGTATAGTCAAAAGGCCTACGTCAGAAAACACACAAAACAAAGAGAAGTGCGAAAAAAAGCAACCTATCATCAGGGTTTATTCCAAACAGAAATGAACGAATATAGCAATATGAAGATTTTGGAGGTACATTGATACCAGTGGCGTAGCGAGGGGGGCAGAGGGGGGCGAATGCCCCCGGGCGCCACGTTAGGGGGGCGCCAAAATGAGTATTAAAACTCATTATTTAATTTCATTTTAATGTAAACTAATGTATCCCAAATACGTTTGAGAGATTGAATATTGGAGCTCCGAACATATCTTTATTACAAAACAGTTGTTAAACATGATTTAGGCGCACCCATTGAGCGTTAAGGGGCGCCATTCTACTCATAAATAAATGACACATCCACAATGTAGGATTGCTGATGTGGTTTTTTTTAATTTAAAAAACTGTGAGTTGATGGTAGTGAGCAGTAAGAGACCAATACGATTCTTTTAATAGAGCTACCAGAGACGGCACTAAAAGCAACCAAAATTACCAAGACAAGAAAAAGGAGTGGCTTAAAGCAGTGGTTCTCACCCTGTGGTCCACGGACCACAAGTGGTCCGCGAAGATTTGCCAGGTGGTCCGTGAGAAAAGCATGAAATTTACGCACTGTAGGATTGATCGAGAAAGACTAGCAAGTAAAAGAATTAACGCAGACTTAAATATATTTCTGATCTGGCCATAATGGTTTTTAATTTTATCAAGCTCGCCAATTAAATTCTCGTCTCTTTGATTTCTTATGCTCGAATATGAATCTTGAACATTAACAGTTACTAATGTATACTGAAGTTCGCTGGTTATCTGACTGTTTTAATTACGCGATGACGTAAGAGATTTTCATGTAGAAATAACTCAAAGCTTGTTGATAATTTGAACCATGGCTAATGGGTTGCTGTTCTGAATTACTTGGCTGACATTTTTGAAACGCTCAATAAACTTAATTCCACTCGGCAAGGAAAGCAGATACATTATATAACTCTCAGTGACAAAATGTCTGCTTTTACGAAAAAGCTTGATCTTTGAAAATAAAGATTATTTTCAAGGTAACTTTGAGATGTTTGATAAATTGTACGAAATCACCGAAAAACCAGAAAATGCAGAAATAATATTTAGTAGTGGCCCGTAGCTAAGACACATATTTTTCAAGTGGTCCTGGAATCTCAAAAGGTTGAAAGCCACTGGCTAACAGAATGGTTAATACGCGTCCCTTTGCTGCATGCTGTGACTCTTTAAAAAGATAAATAGTACTTCCCCAATTCTCATGTGGAGAGAGTTAAGTGGGAGAGGGAGGGAAGGTCTCTCATCTCACGGGCTTGTATCGGTTTGTCAAAGCAAGTTGGATTCCTTTCATATGAAACATCAGACACCGCCTTTCTTTCCTGTCGATCTGTGATAAAACTTGTTGCTCAGTAGGATCAACTGTTAGAAAAAACACACCAACAAAATGCCCGAGAAGGCAAGTAGGTTAAGTATATTATTTATCACCGGAAATCCAAAATGAATTTATCCAGCTACTTACATCGACTGTAAGGAATCAGCTGTTGAGTGAAATCAGAAAACTCAAGTATTACGGTATCTTACTTGACTCCAATCGACATAGGACACCGGAAAAGCTTTCTCAAGTCATCAGATTTGTGGATGTGGATTTACAAACTAAAAAGTAACTATCAAAGAATCATTTCCAGATTTTGCAAAGATACATTCCAAAGACGCAAAAAGCCTTGAAATAGTTATCATAGAGAAACTGTAATCTAATAGCATACCACTATCCGACTGTCGGTCACGATGTTATGACAATGCTTCTGTAATAATGACCGGAATGTATCCGGTATTCAACAGCGAAAATGTGCTAGAAATCACAGAGCCTTGTTCATCAGCTGTGGCAACCACAGCTTAAAATTTAGCAAGAGTACACTCAACTAAACACGATCCAGTTGTTATCTCGTTTTTTGGAACAGTTTAAAGTATAAATTTATGTTTTCTCCCTTTCAAAAACTCGTTGGGAAAAAATTAAAAAAGAGTTGTGCCAATCACAATGAAGAGGGAGTCTGAAACACGTTGGATTGCACGATCAGAAGCTGTTATAGCAATTTATGAAGGACTAAATGACATAGCAGGGCTGTTGGCAAAAATTATCAGAACATACAAATATGACGCCTGACACCAGAAGTGATGCAGAGGCTTTGCTGGTAGGTATATAAAATGTTAACCTCTTGATTTTAAACATTTCTGGAACATCATACTTGATAAAATTGATAGTGTCCAGAAACGGTTCGAGAATCCTACTGTGAGTTTCAAGGAAGCTTAATCTGATCTTGAATCGCTTGAGCAAGAAATTGTCAACATTCGTGTTAATTTGAGTCATGTTGCGGTAGACAATGGGAAAGAAGATGCACAACTTGGAGAATCGAGGTTGACAGAAGATTAGACGACATTGGACGATGCCTTCGAGAATTAAAAAGAGATGCAGAACTTTCTCCATAAGAAGAAATTGCACCTGCTATGAACAGCGAAATTGATAAACTCCAACAGGAGATATCAATACGGATTTTACTAGACGTCAAATCTCTTCTTGCTGAAACAAAAGTCGACACGCTTCATTAAAATTGCTTAGATTTGGCTAATTTCTACGAATTGTGTACATAAATCAAAGACTAAAAAATGATGCTCAGTACCCGGACTGAAGTTCTACCGGAAACTACTTTGGATCTTCTCGATTTTATTGTTTCATATGGAGATTACGTATTTCAGAATCTGCGCATTTCACTTCAAATACTTCTAAAAATTGCTGTTTCAACTAATAGCTGTGAGCGGTCCTTCAGCAAAGTAAACCTTAGTTTGTCTTAATTACGTGCTTCAATGGATCAAGATCGTCGATCTTGCACTCCTTAGCATCGAAAGAGAACACTTGAGAATATCAATTTTAACAGCGAGATTGACGACTTTCAAATCAAGGAAGATCAATTTATTTTAGATTATGTCTATTCGAGTTATGTATAATTAGTAGAGTTTTTTTTCTTATAATTAATTTTTATAATCGTATAGAGAATTATTAGTCTGTATTGTATTTCATTAAAATATCATTTGCTTCAAAAAATGAACCATATAAACAAAATTTCACATTTTTCTTGGGGGCTCAGTGAGCCACCAGAATTTTTTGGTCCGTCAAGGGGCGCAGAATTTGTGTCATGCCCCCGGGCGCACGTGACCCTAGCTACGCCACTGATTGATACCAAAGGGAGAGTGGGTGGGGCAAGGAGTTAACATGTTAGCGAGAAAAAACACATTCATCCCATGTTGTGTGAGGGCTCCCATAATCCTGGATGAGTTTATTTTATAGTTGATTTTGTCGGGGCCGTCAGTACAGGAGATTATAGCAGTAATAAACTGTTTATTCACACACATTTGTTCATGTCCTTTGTGGTGTCTGGAGACAAGCCATTGGCTTGGACATGATTTCATCGCTCTTAAGTTCCACATTTTGTTCATATTGTTATACCGCTTGTAAGCCTTAAGATCGCTTTTTGCCAACATGTTAGTTGTTTGGGTAGTCTTTCCTACGTTTTCCCCCTTTGTTTGAATAAATTTACTTCTATATAAACTGTAATCCAAAGACAATAAATGTTAAATGTGAAGTTTTGTTTTATATTCAAATGGTTTGATTGTTAAAATAATCTGTTGAAAATTAAATGAAAATAGTTGGCGAGACGGCAATGTATCATATGGATGTTTCAGTTTGGCCCCCTGTTCTTCTCGGATAATGTGAACCTCCTGTCAGTGCTGCAGCCCAACAGCTCCTACCTGGTGCCACTAGGGATCACCGGTCAAGACAGCGTGCTAGCCTACCAGCCCGTCGCGGACACAAACACCGCACAGGATGTTGTCGGAGACTTGGATTACGTCAACTTTACCATCACAACGACACCGAAAAGCGGAAGTGAGTTTATCTCATTGGTTTAAAATCTCCCACAAGAGCAGTAGTTTTGCAATGATTGCATTAGAGATTATGTAACTGCGACTGGACTGTCTGTTAATTTGTAGAGTAACGTTGAAGAAAACAAATATGTAAACAAAATTGTATTTATTATACATTATTACTTTACTCCTTTTTTCTAAAAGGGCGGGCAACATCTTGAATTATTAATGAGTTCTCAGTTACGATTGTGTGTTTGCTTGCTTTTTTTGTTCTTTAAAATAAGAAACATATTTTATAAAGTTGTTTCAAAATAAACAAAATGTATATAATATAGTTCTTAACTTTTCAACTTTAATATATATATATATATATATATGCACTTTTGTCTATATATAATTGCATTCAATTTCAGTTGACTGTACTACCGGGCCACTGGGGATGCAAAATAATGTTATTAAAGACTGTCAGCTTAGCTCCTCTGAGGATTCTGTGACAGCTGCAGTCAATGGAAGATACAATCCTTCCGGCACCACAGGTCTGAGTGATATGTCAAATAGAAAAGGACTGTGATAAAGCTTCTAAATAAAATACAAATGAATGAACAGGATACATAGGTCACAATGAAAAAAATTATATTTTGAGACTTTCATTTTCATGTTAACATTATTGTTTATCCTTAGGACTGCGGAAGAAAGATTAATTTCTGGATTAATCGTTAAAAATTTTAAAAATTACATTATTTTTTAACTATTAATCGACCCATCACTAACAAAGTAATTGAAAGCAAAAAAGTTTTTAAAAAATGTTATAATAAAAAATAGCGGCGATAAATAATAATAAATTTCCTGACAATTACGCAATTATTTTGGTTTTAAACTATTGACTGACGGGAATGCTCAAAATGTTGATAAAGTTTTCCTACCATGGTTCTAACACTTCGCGTACTTATCAAACCAAATGAAAAGCGTACTGAACTAATGGCAGTAATGGAATCTGACTAATACACAGAAAATGACTACAGCTCTTCTGATGAATTACTGCATTACAAAATGAAAATAAAATACAATGGTGGAACACAGATATCCGATAATTTAATTCCATGCCAAAACGTTTTGTGCAAAAGAAATTAAGAAAGTTTACCTCCTTTAAAAAACTTACCTACTTTGAAATCTTAGGTCTCTTCCATCACTGGTTCCAAGACTTCCTTTTGGGATGGGAGCAAACTGTAATAATAAATAGATCAAAATATGCACTAATAAGGATAACTCAGGAGCTCCACAAGATCCCTGGGTCCCTGATTTTTAAAATTTTTATAAATGATTTACCCAATAATATTTCAACAGGAATCCTACACAACACCAGCAACGCTCTATGTAATCCATGCTTTTTAAACTATATGTTGTCTCTTACAAAAACTATTAAACCAGGTTTTGGCCGCGTTCTCTCTTGTAGGCGTTAACTAACAACAATCGTAAGCTCACAGTGAAAAGATTGAAGTCCTAGGTCAGGGATGCACAAAGTCCGGCCCATGGGCCAAAACCGGCCCGCGAAGCAATTTTTACTGGCCCGCGACATCATCTGAAAAAATTAATTAACTAACGTATTATTTTTAGCAACATTAAATATAAGAAAAGTCGACAAGTTTTACCGTTTTGATAACGTCAAAGGATGGCAAAAGTCGATAACATTGTATTGTTTACAAATTACTAGACTTCAGTCTTAAAGACTGACAAGGGGAACAAATGTATTTGGTTCTGTTTGTTCTGCTGTCTGTGACGTTAAATAACCAAGTAAACGATATATTTATTTATTGCTGATGGCTATCGCCATGAATCGTGAGCACAGTTGACTGGCAAAACTTGTCTGTAACAAAGTCAGCTTAGTGAGGCTGGCAAAGTTTTTAAACTTTACTGTAAACTTCACACATAAAGAAGTTATTTGTGCTAAACACCTTTCATGTGATCGTGTCCTTAAGCAAGTGATAAAGGTTATATCCTGTATTTGCTCTGAAACCATGTTTCACAGTCAGTTTTAGCAGTGTCTTCGAGACATCCAGAGAGAATACAAAGATGTTATGTATGACAATGATATAAGATGGTTTAGTCGGGGGACAGCACTTCAGCGCGTCTACACATTTAAAAAAAATTGGGCAGTACAATGAAGATAAGGAAAAACCATTTCCAGAACTATCTGATGCTTGTCTTGCATAGTTTGCATTATCGGTTGATGTGAAAAGACATATAAATCTTCTTAACACAATTCTCCAAGGGCACAATGCAGTGGTAAGCCAATTATATTCACATATCAAGGATTTTGGGAACAAGCTGCAACTTTTTCAAAAGGAACTTTTTCAAATGCAGTCTAATACCACACATTTTACCCTCACTGCAGGAAATCATGACAACTTTACCAGAAAGAAGCTTCAATTGGCAAATGCATAGGTATGATGCAGATATCACATCATTGGCTGATGAATTTCAAAGACGCTTTCATGACTTAATAACTATTGAAAAGATAGACATGGTTGTTTTTGTTGAATCTTCAATTTCTCTTTAGATTTTGATAATACTGCGGCAATCTGCAGCGGGAATTCATTGAGCTGCAACTTGATGCTGAATGTCGCAGCAGATAATTTCTTCTCTGTAACTTTTAGAGTGAGTTTCATGGTTAAAGAGAGATTAAAAGGAATTCGAACATTTGTTTTTAAAAAAATGCTTAGCTTGTTCTGCTCGACATACTTGTGTAAGCAGACATTTTCAGTTATGAATTTTAACAAGATCTGTGTGAGGACGAGAATAAGTGACCCTCAACTACGTGATATCATACATTTCAAAACCATGGCATTGAGTCTGACCTCCCCACTTAATGCATTCAAGATCTCAGTTTCACCATTCACATTAAAATTTTACAATAAAAACTCATCATACTATGTCATTTTTATATTATTATTTTAACCCGGCCCGCGAATATCTTTGCATAATGGAATATGGCCCGCCATGCAAAAAGTGTGGGCATCCCTGTCCTAGGTTAACACAAATAACTTTAAATAGCAACTGAACGTATGTATCTACACTTTCTACAAATAAAACTAATCCATGAGAACTGAAAATCCTACATGTGGAAAAAAAGTCAGCAGTCCTGAGCATGCGCTCTTCATGGGGCTCACCGGAAAACCCCCTTAGCTCTCTGGCCCCCTAAGGGACGTAAAAGCTGAGAAGCGCCCTACCCCCGAGCTGTCTTTTGCGTCCAGGACACTAGGTCAAAAACGCCTCCCACTAAGTTGACCTCCCAAGGGAGGGGTGGAATTTTCCCTACTTCGACTCGCTATCACTTCGGCGCCACCCCGGCAAAGCTTAAGAGTCTCAATGGTTTAGACCGCCGCGATGTGGGGGATCATCACTGCCCTACATAGGGTTTAACCCTTACTGGAATGCTTCCTCGGAGCTGGCGTCGAATGCGTTCCTAGCGATACCTTTTGCTAATCCGTGCTGGCGCTTCTGGCCCTAAGCCTGCACCGCTCAGTGGCGTTGCTAGCTTATTGAGGGGGGCGAAACGGTCGCTTCGGAGTAACCCGATCCTCAACGGGTTCTTTGGTTTTCATCATCGGCATTACACATAAATGTTTTGCCTATGATCCGTACAGCGACTGTAATCATGTGTCACTATCACCTAACACCTAACATCGGACGTCAGCATTCCATGCCAGGAGTTGTCAGCTTCAGGTCGTGGAGCAAACCACGACCCTACTCGTCTGTCGAGCCTTCTCAACATGAGAACTAAATACAGCCATCTCTATCTGGTCTACCACTTTCTCGTGCATTCTTGGACTCTATCTTCACATCAACTGATCTCCTTTCAAACAATCATTTCTCTCACTTTACATCTAGCCCATGTTGTGATTTAGGCTGAGAGGATTTAGCATGCAAACACAGGGATATGGATTACTATTGTATTGGGATCATTGACATTGAGGATGTTTTCTTTAGAATGCAAAAAAGAGCAGCAAGATATATTACTGAAAATAGACACGAGGAATACCATTAGTTAAATAATTGGACTTAAAAGCACTAGTTATGTACGTGTATACAATTTTCAAACTCAATGAATTAAGAATTTAATTAATACAATAGCGAATGTTGAGTGGAGTAATAGTGATGTTTTCATTTTTAGGTAGCACATTTTGTTTAAAAATTATGATTTTTCCCGTGAATAATAACTCACTATTTAGAAGGAGCGTCTGTAATAAGATAATAACAATTGCGTTCTGTTTCAGAATTAGTTGCTTTCGTGTTAATGGTATTATAATCAATTTCTCTTCTTCAGGGTGGTCACCTTTTGTTCACAAAGGTCTGGTAAAGCAAGAAAGATATTTCCAAGTGTATTTTGGTGACAAGACATTAGTATCTAAGATTTTGTTGAGACAGTTTGGGCCTGGTAAAGCCAAAACACTGAGGCTGCGTTACAGCAATGATGGCTATGCTTGGACAGAACGTAATGAAAATATTGTAAGTTGATTAAAACTTGTGGCTGAATGAGTTGTTTGGATGTGACGATATAACTGAACAACTGTGTGTTGTGGTTAATTGGTATGGGTTTGTTGAATGTAGTGTTTGTATTGGGAAGTGGAATGTAGGGATAGTTATATGTAGTGATAAAATTTCTGGGCGTATGAGACGACCCCCGTACTTTCCTGTTAAAATAAAGCTCTTAAACTATTTTCATCGTATTAAGCCCACTCTCAACGAACAGTGTGATTAGTATGAATGAGAGTGGCGAGATACAAAACGCGCATCACGGGTTGTTGATGTTGTTGAGCCTTCTCGTCCATGAGGGACATCTATTGATCATTGTTGGCGTCTCCACTTCCTCCTAGGACATAAGCCACCTACAAGAGACCTTAAGGCATCTCTATCCCGGGCCAGTTTCCAGGATCTTCCATTCATGGCTAATCCTCTTGATGTCTGCCTCCAATTCTCGGCGCCAAGTGTTTCTTGGACGGCTTCTTTTCCGTTTACCCTGTGGGTTCCATTTCAGGGCTTGCCTTGTTGTATTAGAAGAAGGTTTCCTTAGTGTATGACCGATCCACCTCCACCGCTTTTGAAGAATCTCTTCCTCAATGGGCTTCTGTTTCGCCCGCTGCCACAGTTCCCGGTTGCTGATTTTGTCCGGCCAGTGAAACTTAAAAAATTCCGCAATACAGCTGTTGGTATGACCGATATTTTAAACATTTATTTTTTGCTAAAACTTTTGAAATATTCATGAGGCACCGAGACTGTTAAACTTGAACTGCTAAGTGGCGACGGTTTACTGTCATTCTTAGAAAATATTCAAATATTAGCATTATCTTAAATGGAGTATATTTTAGCGAATAAAATTCAGTTGTATTCCTAGAACGGTTACATGCTTGGAAACGCTACTGGCAGCATCTATCACTCTAGGATGTATCTTTCATTTCATTCGGGCTTCAAATTTGATCTTTTAAAAATGATATTGTTCATTTATTATATTTTTTTTTATTTTTGTATTTTGCAACTTAGATATCACCAACTTTAATAATCAGTGAGGAAGAGTTAACCGTCCCTGCCCCTCAAGAATCTCGCTACTTACGTGTGATGATAAATGACCTTGACAACAATGAGATTCAAGCAAGTTTCCAATTTGAGTTTACAGGCTGCAAGGTAACCAACGATGGGCCCACAGGTAAGAATCTGAATTTTGAGAAATCTTGACGTTTGATACAAAAAAAGTCTAAACAGTCAAAACAATAATAACTAAATATTCTTAAGCGCATAATTATTTAGAACTAATCCGTGCGGTTATTGTTATAATTGGTGCATTAAATCTTGAATCCTTAGCGTTGGTTGTTTATGAAAAGTAAGTTTTTTGTTTTCAGATCCATGCTCAGCTGTTGTCACAACACCAACTAAATGTAAGTTTTTCTTGTATAACTTAAAACTAAATACTAATGTTATATTTGAGTCCATTTTAGGATTGGCATGTTATCAAATCTTTACCCTTTATCCTTACAGTGACTGACTTTGCAAGGCGATCTTTTTTATATACAGGGACCAGGCTATTTGTATGTGATGGTATTCAAGGGAAACAGTGAGTTTTGATATCTTGTGGTGAAAAAGATAACATCAGCCGTGATTTAGACTTTCAAGTAGCCTACTAATTTATTTATTCATTAGACCATATTCATGCTTGTACACACGGCCTTGGGTAATGACAGGCATATTGCACTATCATGTTCTAGGTTCAAAAGTTTTGTCCCACTATTTCAGCCTTAGCTCATCATCTTGTACTATAAGAAAAGTTTAATAATACCTTAGTTTCATTATATAAGATATATAGGCCTATAAAATAAATATTATTTTTCAAAGTGATGTTCTTTTGTGACTCTTTTATTTAAAGATAAAGAATATTAAGTTATAAAACCAGTTAATATAATTATAAGCTAATCTTAATTCATTGATGTTTTCATGATAAGACTAAATCTATCAATGAAATGTTACTGTCAATATATTGAAATTTGTAAATTGTTTATTAAGTGTAGTTAGTCAAGATATAGGCTGTTGTACTGTACTGTATAAGTTTACAAAATAGCTAAATAAATACTAATTTTGTAGTTCATTCCTTTTCTCTTTATCATTTACTGCTGTTTATTTTATATTTTTATTTTTTTTTAATTTAATGAATAGAAATGAAGCACATTAGATATTTTGTATTTATAAATAAATCTAAATACTCATAATGGCTCTTTTATGCTCTTCTGAATCATTATAGACGGATTCAGCAAAAGTGTTTTTCTTCTTCTAATGATGCCACTTGGGAAGGTTTGTGTGAATACTAATTTTATCATAATTTATTATCAGAGAAAATTTATTTTATATGCACTTTGCTTTATGTAAATAGCTCGCTTAAAATTTAATTACAATTTCTTTTAAATCTGCTAAGTAATCCAAGTCAAGAAAATGTTTGTCACAGATCAGAAACTTATTTTAAACTTACACAAAATGTGTGTAGGTATAACAGTTTGGTTAGACACAATATTGACAAAATACATTATGGTAATCTGTTGCATCTCAGAGCTTGATAGTAGAGTTGGCAGCATCCTGGGATATGAGTCAGCAGAACCAAGAATCTTTGCAGTGTCTTCCAATGGGCTTCATTACATGAGTTCAGTGAATGGAGTGGAATGGTATACATCTGTTCCTAGTGATTACACTACTGCCAGTGCTTTGTCTACTTTTAAATCAGCCATTAAAGTAAGTATGTATAGTGTTGTGACAAATCTGCTTATTTAAACGAGGCTAGCAGTCAAGTTTGTTTGTGATTACAGACTAATGTTTAGAAAAATAAATCCTCATGCTCATTGTATTAATGAATAATTTAAAATTTTCCAAAAGTGGAGCCACTAACTTAGAAGCTTATAATAAAAAGTTTCAATTTTACTGCATCACTTTACGTAGTTATTTTAAAAACTTGTGACTCAGGTACCGGTTGATGGCACATCACAGCTGACAAGCGCTACACCTAGTGCCATATTTATTGATGGTGTTTATGGAGGTGAGTTTATTCAATGCTGTTATATTTTAGGCAGTTAATTTTTAAAGTCAAGGGATTTCCTGTTCAATGCTAACAAGGGCTGGATTGCTATTCATGAATAAAAAATAAAATAAACAATGGTTAATTTTTTAGGCAAATCTTTTTACCCTTACACCTGTATTTAACAACATGCCATAGTTAATGGTACTGGTACATAGTCCATTCTCTGATTGACAGAACATCTATTTATTGTATATTGAATCTCAAATAGACCTAAAAAATTTCAATAAAAATATCAAATTTTAGAATTAAGTTTTATATTTAAAACAATTATATATTTATTTATATATTTTAGTAGTTAGTTAATCTATTTTAAGTAGTTTTAAAAATGCTTTTAATACATATTGGTCACATTTTTTTCACAATCATCCAATATTTCAACTTTTAAAACCATTTTTCTTATTTCTTTCTATTATTAGCAACAAGTGATGGAATAAAGAAAAATAATGCAGGTTGGAATTTAATCTTTTCATGGAGTTCTTCTTACTGCTGTCAATAGGATCAGAGCTGTCCCCATGATATTTCAATATTTAATGTAGACAGTTTAATGTACTACTCAACACTTGTAGCTTTATAAAAGGGCACATTGTATTTACTTACATGTTTATTCTTATACTTAAATGACATTTGAGCATTAAATTGATTTATTTGGCTATTTTAACTTTGATAAAACTTTATTAATTTCATCACCATGAATGAAACGTAAGTAACATTTATTTGGCCAATTTCACTATGCCTAGAGAAGAAATTTGATTATGGATTAGAAATACTTTTTAATATTTAATTAACTTTTTATCTCTGTGATAATTTAAAATGTCATATTTTAATCATTTTTTTTTTTTAATGTTGAAAAGGACAAAAATGAAATTTTGTATGTAAATGTAACTTAACTAAAGATGCCAGGAAATGATATAAATTTTAATATTTATGATCCCGTGTATGTTAGAAATGGGCTCTATAAGATAAATGAACTTGTTTCTATATTATTAACCCTAACAATGACCACTTATTCATAGTGGTCAGCAATAATTTTCTACATAAATATCAGTAATTTGACCGTAATGTTGTTTTAGAAAAAATATTTATTTTACTTATAAGGTTCAAGAAATTTATTTTTCAAAATAACTTCAAAAATATAACTCTGTCTGAGCCCAAAATGTATTTATAGTGTTTTTAGTTAATTGTTAGGTAGTCTTGATACTGCAGGCCATTACAGAATTAACAAGTAGACGAGTATTATTTCCCTTCCTTCATTCAGCCAAGAGGTGAAACTAATTTGGGGGGGGGGGAGAGACATTTAAAAAGAAATCATCCTTGCCCAGGAGTAGATATCCTTCCTGCCTTCAAATCAAAGCAAACTTGTCATTCTTCCCTATAATAGTAAAGATGTTAACATCAATTATGGATGTCTAGCTTGGTACACTTTTTCAGATACCAGAAAATACCTCATTGCTATTTCAAGTATGTCAAAACAATTATAAAAGAATTCAAAGTTGAATTGGTCGAATTCTTTAACTTTTTACTGAGAGCTTGATGAAAATTGAGACATTTTTTTTTCATTATTAATCTAAGAGTGAATCATGCATGTTCTTGAAATCATATTCTTGCTTTTTTAAAAGTCAATTGCAGTCTCTATTTATCTCATACTTTCTATTTTTAATATCTCTGTGTATTTTTACTCCAGTCTTTCTATTTTTGTTATCTCTGTCTTTTTATTCATTTCTTTCCAATAAACAAAACTTTTGATAATAGATATTCTTCTAAGTGACAACACACCATGTTTTCACGGTATCCATGCAAGGAACTCTGCTATTTTAGTTGAAGATGTTGTTAATGTTAAACCCTTTTACAGATGCCATTTATTTTATCCGTCCATTTCTATACTTGTAATAAAGATTTAGATGATTAAAAGATATAGTTTCTTTTCTTAATTTTTATGTAAAATATTATAAAGATTTGTAATGTTTGGTCAATTTAGATATTCAAATCATAAGTAAAAGTCAATTTAGATCCTTATCTTGACTAAAGTAAAGGTTATTTAAGATCCTTGGCTAGACAAGAGAAGTAATATGTATTAAGATCATCAAGTTTTCAAGGGAAGCATTAACTTACAAAGAAATGTTTCAGTTACATTTACATGAAATTAAGTTGGGTAATAGCATGTGCTCAAGCAGAACTTTGACTGTCTAAATGGTCAACTATACGACTGGCCACAATTCATAAAATTGTCAATTCTCCTCTTGGTTTAAATACTTAATGCAGGTCCTTCTCTTAAAGGCTTCATTTAGGCCATTTTAAAATTGGATTCAATCAAGTGGATGGCTAACGGGCATTGAACATTAGAGGTTTAGTGGTATTTTAATTTCCACGATGAGCTTGACAGTCCGAGTTTTATGCAATAACTAGCTATATTCGTTTGTCATCATACTTTTGTAGTATCGGTCACCTGACAACACTCAACCATCTGTAAGCAACCTAGTCGCATGTTTAAATATCAAAATAAATATATCTCACTCAGTGCAGGATTTACCTATAATAAGCTTAACAAGTTTAAAGCTCCCACTTTCTTGGGAGCCCCAAAAATTGTTTGAACAAGCAATTTTCATATACATTTAAATATTTTGTGATTGGCACAACACTTTATTTATTCAAAGTCATGAAAAATCTGTAGAAGATAACTTTCTGTAACAAATCTTTCAAGCAAACGATGCTCAACAATTGACTGCTAAATAGACCGATGTCAGAACAGATAAATAATAAAAGGTATTAATGGTAAAAAGTTCATATCCACTTGTGGAATTCATAATTATTTATAGCAGAATATGCTTTACCTTTTAGGGGGATAAGGAAATTTTTGCTCTCGTAAAATTTTCTTGGATTAGTCAAACTTAAAGCAAAATTTGATCCTTGTCTAGGAAGCCATTAAAAAAATTGGGAACAGATGTCACATCTTTTCTTTCTATTATAATATCTGATGAATTTATCCAAATCATGGCACTTAGTAAGAGATGCAATCTTGGATGATATAAGAATTTCAGTTTATCTGTATATTTCACACCAGGTTGGTCCCATTGACCACTGTTATTGGGAGGTATGTCACACCAGATTATGGGCTCCTTATTAAGAGTTTTATAACTTTTCAGAGATGGGTAGCATCTTCCACCAAAAAATCATTGACAAACTAGAACAAATTCCAAAAAGAACTGTTAGATTCATTTCCAAAGAATATTCAAAACTTCCCAAGAATAAAACCATTAATATTTAGTTAAATCATTAAGCCTTGAAACACTAGAAGATAGAAGAACCAAGAATAAATAAGTAATAATTAATAAGACAATTAATTCTTTTAGAAATACAACACAAAGACAACTTAAGTTAATACAACCCTGAGATAGACTTATTCCTTATGGAAGAACAAACATACTATTTATCATTTTCCCCGTTCGGGATTCGGGCGTGGTACAGGTTGCCTGAAGAGAACAGGAAAACCAACACTTTATTAACATTTAATACTTTAACATGGATGCAAAACTAGACAGAAACCATAGATAAACGTAGGACGATATAATCTCCTGTATAGAAGGAGCGTCTGTAACAGATATGATAGATAGATCATGGTTCGCAATTAACTTACTAATGAGTAAAAAAAAAAGATTTTAGTAACTGTCGATGCCAATTACATGAAAATGCTGCCAATATGTGTAGCAAACACAGGGGTATTCTAGAAATAATAATGGAGATTAAACTATATTGATATGGACATGTCATGCCTGGTAATTCACTAAATTTTGTTGCATAGCAATAATGACAAAGAAAATGTTTATGAAAAGCACATTTAGAACAAGATTGTGATTAGAGGAGGAAAGAATCTCGAAGGTAAAACGTTGAAATATGAGCTTCGCACTTTGTCGCAACATTTTATGTCCTGATATTTCACAATTTGAGTGAAATATTAGCAGGTGCGAACATGATTATCAAACCATTTCTTATCTTTCTATATCAGTCCTGTGGATCCAATTCAGGAGATACGCATTTCATGCTACTTTCACACAAAACTAATTCAAATGTTTTCACAAAATTTTTGGACAAAATTTTAAAGCTATTTCATTTTACTTTAGAAAATAACAATTAAATAAATAAATAAAATTAAAATAAAATGTAAAAAAATAAATTAGGAAAACAATTTTTAAAAAATAAAATAATAAAAGTATGACATCATGGACATCACATATGGCCGGAACCCCCCCCCTTCCCGTGTCACAAACTGTCGCACTTTCTTACAACCCCTCTTTATAGCTTGACGTACTTTATGGACGGCCCCTTTAGACTTTATAGAACTTTGAGCAAAAAGACAAGTTCAAAACATAGATACCTGTGACGGATTAATAAGAGTCAAGTCTGGTACAGATGGCCCCAGAAAACAATTTTGCTGCTAAGAAAGGCTTCATCCTTAACTAAACTAGAAGCTATGGAAGATGAGATTTGTGAAAAAGTTAGTAATTCAAGTCAAGCATCCTGAGATGTGAACATAAATCTTGTAGGAAAAATTAGACATTTTCATGATAGATGTAGTCAAAATCATAATTTTGAAGATCCACTTAATTTTGAATTAAAAAATAAAATTTAGTCTTCATGAACATTGGAGAGCGCTTTCTTTCAGAAAAGTCTTAATTAAGACCCCTGGCCTTAGCTTGACAGATTGTCAATAGTGGACAATAAGTAGAATCGCCCGGGGTCGAATCGTCTGGGGTCGAAATGGCCCGGTCAAACGGTCCAGGGTCTAAGTGTCCGATCACCGTCAGGAGTAAAGGTTTTAGTCGGGAGATTTGTGTAAGATTAGCAACTTCAAGCAAAGCAGTTCCAAGATAACTTTGGCAAATAAACTTGAAATCACAGACAGCATTTAAAAGACACTGTGCTGTTGTGTCCTGTTCTCAAGATGATCAAAGGAGGATCAATCGCCACAACTGTGGCACCACACATTCACCAAACTCATCTTAAACTTAAATTTGTTAACAGGGGAACTATGAGCATTCTCGCGTCTTCTAACAGTATTTTCAACAACATTCCAATTCAAACATCCCATTGCTAAGTGGAAAAGTAAAGCATGAAGATTTTTTTTAAGATACCGAAAACTGTACGTGAGTATGAAGCTTTTCAGCAAAATAGTTTTGATTCAACTAATGAAACATTTAAAATCGCTGTCTTATTAGTAGACAGTTTGCCTGCATGCTAATACACCAAAGTACATATCAATAGGCCCAGGAATTAAATATACATCTTGCCACTGCATACATTGTGGATTGCCCAAATCAATTCAAACTTGTTTAACTATAAGGACCTGATCACCTCAAACTTTTATAATGTTTTGGCTAATTCTAATTTTAAAATCCCACTAGAGAAAATGAGACCTCCCACACAAACTCATAAAAATATTCATAGCATATATAATATTACTAACAATCAACACAGTCTAAAAACGTTAATAATTAATTTCCAAAGCATAAATAATATAATTCCAGATTTAGATCTACTTATAAAAACAGAAGAAACGGACATAGTTGCTGGTTTTAAAACTTGGTTAAACCCCAACATATATAACTCTGAAATTTTTAGCAGCAATTATAATATTTATTAGAAAAGATAGATCAGAAAATTATGGAAGTGTCCTACTTGCAATAAAATCAACCATCCTAGCTGAAGAAATTACTACACAACCAAACTGCTATAGAGCCTATTTTTTGTAAAATAGCTACACCAAACTCAGCGTCCCTTATTTTAGGCAGTATATATATTATATAGGCCACCAAATACAAACATAGAATACATGGAGAATCTCTGCAGAACTTCAATAAAAGATAATCATAAAAATGCTAAACTTTTGGTTTTGGGGGACTTTAATCTTCCAGATATAAATTGGAAAAACTATTCAATTGATAGCCACCAATTTAATAAAGAAATTATGTACATCTTTAGACACTATAAACAAAAGCAACTAGGAAAAATAAAACACCAGATGTATTCCTAACCAACGCCAAAAGACTAGGACTAGTAATAGAAAGCGCAATAATTCCTGTACTGCATGACCATGATAATGTTAAGGTAACCAATAAAATAAAAACTAAAATAAAAAAAGATGCCAAGAAGAACAATCTATCTTTGGAATAAATGTCATTTAATAAAATTACACCAATCAGTGGCTAACTTCCAAGAGTAAATTCAACACAGATAGCCCCGTAGAAGAAATCTGGGAAGATATTAAAACAACCATAAAACTTTAACTATAGTGGATGAGAATGCTCCAATAAAACTAACATCAAATATATTTAACAAATGCTGGCTCCATTCTAAATTTAAAAGAGTTACGCAAACGAAAGGAGAACTTATTTAAGAAATTTAAGGCTACGAATTTAAAAAAGATACAAAGAAAAAAAATAAAAAAAAAAAAATTGTAAAATTAAACACTTGACACAAAAACATAGTCGAAACTCCAAAAGGTGCAAAATGAATGTATAAACATTGTAATTACTAAAGACTAAAGATGATTTTTAAAAAAAAACGTATAGTCTTTTATCAAATCTTTTTAAAAAATGGAGCCTACAGGTATAGCCACACTAAAAGGCTCAAATAATAAAACCTATAATAACAATGAGACTAAAGCCAATATCATCATTTTCTGCCTCAGGCGACAAGGAAGTTTCAATAAATTTAAATAAAATGGAAGAAATAGTTAACATAACTGTAGATGAGATAGGTATATTATATTCACTCCTAAAAACTATAAAAAAAAAAAAAACACCATAGCTACTAGCTAAGATTAATTACCTGTCAGGTTACTAATAGAATTAAGCGATGAACTGTCTCCATCCTTGTAGTTCTTTTTCAAGCCTCTCTAAACCAGGGTGACATGTCCAAGATTGGAAATGACCCAACGTGACATCACTCTTTAAGAAAGTTGATTAATCAGAACCCGATAATTACAGACCTGGGCATTTAATAGTATTACCAGAAAATTATTAGAACACATAATATATAGTTAAATAGTTAACCAACTTGACAAATATAATGCCCTATGCCCACATCAATATGACTTTAGAAACAATAATTAATGTGAAACATAATTAATAGGTCTAATAGATGAACTATCAAAAGGCTTAGACAATAATGATCAAATAGATACAATATTACTTGACTTCTTAAAAGCATTTGACAAAGTTCACCACCTTAATTTACTTTAAAAAACGTAACCACTTTAAAATCTCAGCAGTGGCGGATTTAGCTATTGGGCAGGGGGCGGCTTGCCCCCCGCGTCCCTGTCGTGTCTAAAATGGCGCCCCCTTAAGACGCCCTCGGTGAACACTAAAAAAGGATTCGCTAGAGCAGAAAAAAAGAAGATTGCTAATTTAATCAACACTAAACTACAATACGACAATATTGGTTTGCCAAATATCATATTTCAAAACTGTAATATCTGGTTTGATCAGTCAGGGGCGTCGCCAAGTGGAAAAGAATAGAGTGGTATTGAAATGAATGATAGATGTGACGTTGCTCTTAGAAAAACAAGGTTTGCCATTCAGCAGATACAGAGAAAATTCTCGCTTTAGTGATGCTAGTTGTAGAAATAGTGGAACTTTTCGGGAAATGTAATCTTTATTAGCTAAATATGATTCCACTTTAGACAGTCATCTAAAGTTTGGAAAGAAAAGTGAACTTCATTTAAGTTATGATTAATTTAATCACTTGCATCTGAATTATCGGCGATAATTGATAATAAAGTGAATTCTGCACAATTCTTTTATTATTGATTAAACCGTTGATTTATCTAAAGTGGATCAGATGTCAGTTTCTTTACGTTCAGCTTTAATATCAGGACATATTGTGGAAAGATTTATAGGCTTTTATATTTTGGTTAACAGCAATGCTGTTGCATTTGCTGAGAATCTGAGGAGGAAAGACGTACGATAGCACATCTGTGATGTCTGGAATAAAAAGTGGCCTTCAAACTCATTTAATAAAACTTTCACCCAATGCCATCTATGTCCATGTTGTGTCCACGGTTGGAATTTGGTTACTATAGATGCAATACATGTTAAAAGTGGTGTAAAGTTGTTTTCGGCATAGCTGAAAGGTTATATGCATTCTTTCTATGTAGTTTACCACGTCTCCATTCTCTTAAAGATAATCATAAAACTCAATGTGACCCAACAGTAGAAATAATTGATCGATGTTGGAAGAAATAAGGGACTGTCAATAACGTACGTCAGGCTATTTTTTACAATTTAGACACCCCCTTCCCCTGTCACAAATCTCGGGTCCCTACCCCGACAAAGTTCGTCACACTTTCGAAATTAAGAAAAAATTACCGCTAATTAAAATATTTAATTTACTACTTAAAATACACATCAATATTAAACAGTATTAAAATATAAAATTTCAACTTCAAAGTAGGGATGTACCAGATTCAAAATTTTGAAATCCGGCCGGTGCCGGAGTGAGATTTGTTTTTTTTAAAAAAGTAACCGGATTCAGTTTTGCTGAAGCCATTATGAATGTTGTAAAAAAAAATTAGGGCTCTACTAGCATGCCGGATTTATGAAGTGAAATACTGCCCTAAGCCGGGGCCTGATTTCTTTAAATAGCCGGATTATGGATTTGCCGGAGCTGGAGCCGAAATCCGGTACTCCCTTACTTAAAAGAACTATCAGATTATTGGAATGACTTTAATAGTAGAATAGTTAATTGTCAATAGTTGTGACAGTTATTCAATGAAACAGTAACTCGATCTAGATCGAATTTAAAGGATAATTTCAGACAAGTCAACTCGGCCACTCTACAGCCTCTGAATGTGCATTTTCTCTTCTGGCTATAATTGACAAGGGTATTCTGTCGTTATTAACAGCGATTCTCAAAGGACGGTTGCTTTTTATATGAGTTGATTCTTGTAAGGTTTGGAGTGCACATTCTACTGAGCCCGAGCTCTATGTTGTCCTGCATGTTTCTTCAACATTGATTAGGAGGCAAAATATAAGTGACATACTTTGCAAATTCGATCAAGTAAGCTGGTTTACAAAGATTGACAATAAATATCACATTTTGTACTTTGCAAACTTGTTGATCTCGCCATAATGTCAGCAAATTTGAGAGTTTGTATCACAAACAAGGAAGGAAATTTATGAGAATCAGCATCTGCTCTTTCTGAAGCTCTAAGTCTATCAGTCGTGTGGTTATTGTAATTAGAGGTGAAAGGAATGTCGAAGGTAAAACTTTGAAATATGACCCTCGTAGGCCTACTTTGTTGCAGCATTTTATGTCCTGATATTTTACAATTTGATTGAAAATTTGGTTGGTGCGAACATGATTGTCAAACCATTCCTGATCCTTCGATATCAGTCCTGCTACATTTAACAACACATTTAAGAGATAGGCCTACGCATTTCATGCTATTTCGACATTTTAAAAAAAATGTGAAAATTATTTTTTGAAGCTATTTAAATTCTTTTTTTTTTAATTTTTAAAAAAAAGTATTATAAAAAAATTAAATGTGTGACATGACGCGTGCGGACCCACCTCCCCTTTGTCACAAACTGTCACACTTATAGACTTAGATGAATTGATAAAATGGGAAAATAACTGGAGTATGTAGTTCTACTCGGACAAGAAAAAGAAACAAATAAATTCAAAATGTTTCATTCATGGAAAAGAACTAACCCAAACAAAAGATGCAAAATACTTAGGAGTCGTAATAAAGGAGACACTATCATGGAATCCCCATGTCAATAAAGTTATTAAAAATCAAACAAAACCTTAGGTTTGTAAAAAGAAACTTTTAAAAATGTAATAAACATATAAAACTAAAATGCTACCTCACCCTGGTGAGACCTATACCAGAATATGCATCTTCTGTATGGGACCCATCCACCAAAGAAAACATTGATAAACTAGAAAAAAATTCAAAAAAGAACTTAAACCTTGAAAAATTAGAGGATAGAAAAACCAATAGTAAATTAGTAATTATACCTAATAAAGCAATTAATTCTAATTTAGAAATACAGCACAAAGATAACTTAATACAACCGTCAGATAGAAATAAGGATAAAAACACCTTTCTTATCCGTATGTAAGAACAAACTCATACAAGTTTTCTTTCTTTCCGCCTGGAATACTGGCGTGAAATGGGATGCCTGAAACTGAAGAAACCAGGAAAGCCAACACTTAATAATCATTATTTAAAACAAGAATGCAGGACTAAACACAAACCAAAGATATATGTAGGACGCGATTATCTTTTTTGTAGAAGGGCCATCTGTAACAGAAAAGATAGGATGATCAAATTCGGTTAAGCAAATATTATACAAAAAAGATTTTAGTTTTCAATTTTTTATTTACATAGATCTATATCTACATTGATATTCTTTGGGACATTTGAACTAATTTAAAAGTGATTGACTAGTGTTCGAAGTTTCAAAGTTACTTTAATAAATCTGCTTTAATATCTGATGAAATTAATGCAGTATTCAATAAATATTAACTTTTATTTATTTTTTAAAACACACTCCGCAAAGAATTTTAAGGAAGAATTATAAAATAACATGTTGTTAAATAAATATTTTTTATACGTCGAGTGGAAAAAAATATCTTTAAAAATAAATAAATAAAAAGCGAAATAAAAATAAGTTAAGTAATGCGAATAGAAAAAAATTGACAAAATAATAGACATAACCTTTAACCCCTTGCCTTCAAAATGTGGTCTGGGCAATATTTTTATCTGGCTCGTACTCACTTCTCAGTTTCTGACTCGGGCTTGTGTTATTATTTTATAAATTTATTAAGATTAAATTAAAGTTAAAAATTTAAGCGCTTTAATCGTGTAGTTCCCACCAACTAAAATAAAGATCGGAATGACCACTAATCACTTAATTACTAAACTAAAAACTTTCTTAAACTTTTAAAGTTTTATAATAATAAATTAATAAAAATATTAATGGTAGGGATGGAGACAGACGTCCTGAGGCATCTCGGTTGTAATCTGAAGTTTATTTATTATTTTTTTCGTCTACTTCCTGTTTCAAAGTTGTAGTTCTAATTTTGGTACCCTAATTTTTTTGAAAATGTACCCCACTATTGTTAAATATTATTAAATAAACTATATGAATCATGAACTGTTTTAACTGATTAAAATTATAATTAATGGGAGGGCACGAGCAGCCAAGGAAATTGTCCCAACTGTACAGTACAGCTGATGACACCCCGTGAGGTAGCCTCCGAAGTTTGGAATTTGTTAAGATTAATTCCAAATATACACTTAAATATTTAGAAAACACAGTAAACAAACATAATCGAGGTTAGTGGTCACACACAATTTTATTTTGTCGGAGATTTCAATTTTAGAGTCACCGTAAAGTGTTATAGTTATATCTTAAATATTTATATAGTGTAAGGCACAACTGCAGAAATATTTATGTAAAAATGTTATGTAGCCTAGGGGTACATTCTAAAAAAATTGAGAACTGCAACATTGAAACACGAATTAATACATACCAAACTTCAGATTACAACAGAGATGCCTCCGGACGTCTGTCTCCATCCCTACCAATATTAATAATAACTTTTGATTTTGATTACTAATAATCATTATTCACTGAATTCACTCTTTAAAGTGACTGTCATGCATTTAATTCTTATAGTTATACAATACTTCAATACTATACTATACTCATTGACTAATGACTAATGGGCTTAATGGGTTATTTTTAACTTATTAAATTAAAATTACTTAAAACAGTTTTAACACTAACTTAAAATTTAAAACTCAGCTTGGCTTAACTCATATTAACTGTAAGTCAAGTTAACTGAGCAGTCATCATCATACTGAGACTGAGAGTCCAGTGAGTTACAAGATTGAACTATTTGAACGGAAGAATCTGAAGAATGGCTTTAAAGACAGCACTGGTAAGTGAAATTTGGGCTGAAGCAAAGTATGTCGACCGTGACGTCACGACGCTACCGGTTGCTGGAAAAAAGAGATCTATAAATTCTAAAAGGATTATCAAAAAATGGAAGGTTTTAGGGTTTGGGTTAGGTATAGCTTTAGAATTTTCGGAAAATTGAAGGTTTTAGGGTTTGGGTTAAGTATAGCTATATAACAACAAAGAAGGCCACCATGACCGTGACGTCATGGTCATACTTCGCTTTTACCAATAATATATATATATAAAATATATAAATAAAAAAAGAAAGTTCTCACAAGAAAATGAGAATGCGCAGTGAAATAATACATGAGCCGAGTCATCATGAGCCAAAACTACAAGACTACCCTACTAATACTATACTCTATAGGATTCTTTTCCTTTATATTACCCCCAAAATATTTTTTTTGGAAAAAAATCATATTTGCACGACGTGACAACACGTGGTAACACTAACCCCAACCATATAGAAATACATAATACTGTATTTTACTATAAAAAAATTTCGGGGGAAGATAAAGGAAAAGTACCCTCTATATTACTGTTATAAAATATTTTAAGATGCCAATTATTAATACTTTAAAATCAATTAATAAATAATTAAACAGGCCTTCTTACAACTGATAATATCAGATTATAAATATTAATAAAATTGGATGTATGATGATGTTGTTGTTTTTCCTTTACAGTTTACTATAGACTTGTTAGTTAAAGTTGTCCTTGCTAGTTCAGCACACTCGTCGCACACTTGTTGTGCTATGTATATATGTATATCAGTATATAATGTTAATTAACAAGTATATAAAACTAAAATTCTACCTCACTTTGGGGAGATCAGTACTAGATAATTCATCTATGCGACCCATCCACTAAAGGGGAAAGAAAACATTGATAAACTAAACAAATTAAAAATAGAGCTGTTCGATTTATTACTAAAGAATATTCAAAATGGACAAGAATAACACCATTATTTAAATCAATAAAACTTGAAACACTAGAAGATAAAAGAACAAAGTGGTATTAGTAATCATACATAAAGCAATTAATTCTAATTTTAGAAATACAACACAAAGAAAACCTAATACACCCCTCAGATAGTGAGATAGACATAGGATAAAAACACCTTTCTTATTCTGTATTCAAGAACCAATATACAAATTTTTGTTCTTCCCATCCGGAATTCGGACATGTAATTGGTTGCCTGAAAAAGCCAGGAAAACCAACACTTCATCAACATTTAAAACTCTTTATCTAATTAAAACGCAGGAGTAGGCGCAAATCATAGATACACGTAGGATGCAATAATCTTCTGTATAGAAGGAGTTTCTGTAAGAGATAAGATAAGGTATGATAGTCATGGTATTATAATTTATGTTTTAAAAATATTTTTTTACTTTGCCTAAAGATGAAAATGATATCATCCAAAAAAATTTAAATTAATAACATAGTCATAGACCAGGGTTCTCCAAACTTTTCTGCCGAAGGGCCGCATTAACTGTCAAACAGCAGTTTGGGGGCCAACTACTGACCCCCAACTACTATTACTAAGTTTTTGTGGTCAACTAAAGGTAAAATAGTATCTTATTTTGAGATTAAAAGGTCTCTGGGGGCCGGATGAGAGGGCCTTGAGTGCCTCATCTGGCCCGCGGGCGTAGTTTGGAGACCCCTGTCTTAGACTAAAGACTTTATTAATAGATAAATTAATAAATTTGCAATAAAATTAACTTCACCCTGATTCCTCTGTCTTCTCATTGAGCATTAGGTTTAAAATTTTAAAACGTAAATTATATGTAAGGGAAAACTTTAGAAAATAATAAACAATATTAATGCTTAAGGTCTTAAAATTTTTTAAATAAAATTAAAGAATTTGAATTCATGTTTATATTAATTTACTATAATCAAATAGTTATGTAAATCAAACCTTGAACTGGCAAGTACAAATGATTGTTTCAAAAGGGGAATTGTTTTCATGATGTTTCTTTAATAGTAATATAATCAATTGGGAAAAAAATAAGTTCTGTTCATGTAAAAATTTATGTATGTAATAATTTATCCTCTTTCGCTTTCCAATTTTGTATTTTTACATGGAACTAAAATTAAAACTTCCAATGTGCTACTTGATTTTTTTTCTGCTTTCTTTTCTATTAAAAAATATTTTAATGTAGATTTCCTTATAACGTATATACAAAGAATATGGAACATTTGATTGATTAATAATATGTGAAAAAAATCTTTAATTGCTTTTTAGGTTATTTCCTAAATTATCCTACAATTATGCATCATACTTTATTCTCCTTTTACTCAATGCTTTAATTTTTTTATAAAATTAATTTGATAGACTTTAATTTACTTTGAAATTTTTTTTGTATGGATCATTCACTAATTTTAATTCAATCTTCTGCAAATGATTCATATATACTTTTAATAGGCTGTGATCCCCATAGTGATCATTTCAAATCTTAAGAAATGTTTAATTGGCTTACATTCCCATAACATCAAAGCTGATCTTCTGTTATTCGCATTTTCAAAGCAAAGTTTTCTAAAACATAACTGCATCAGTGGATTCAGTGACTTTGAAAAAAAGGGTCATTTTATTCATTCACTTTTGTGTATGCAACTGATTCTTTTGATTTTTATTGTCAGACTTCAGTATAAGAAATTTATTTTGTATATATTCCCTAAATAGATATTTCTTATCTTGACCCCTCTTAAACTCAGTTAAGTTATCTTCTACTTGCTGCTAACTGCTAATGTTGGTTTGTTTATGAATCTATGAAGTAGTGTTAAGTAATGGTTTAATGACCTCACAACACATACATAAAACATAAGTCACCAATAAGCTGCTAATAAAATTTAAAACAGCAACTTAATACCCCATTTAATTTTTTAATTTTGACGCAGAAATACTGGAGTGTACATATATATTTCAATATAGCCTGCACAAATTAATGTGTACATTTTGCACACATTTTTCTTAAATATATTCTCATTTGATGCTTGCAAAATTTTAAGTTTGAGAACCCCAGTGTATCTTATCTTATCTTCTTCTTCTTAGATATACAGATGCTCCTTCTATGCAGAAGATAATTGCGTCCACTGACCATGAGAGATGATCTGTTGGGCACGTGATGTAGCGGTCACAGGCCACGGCTATAGGGGTTCCATGCATTACCCCAGCCGCCTAACTATTGTCTAGCTGGGTGACTCGGGGACTCCTCAGGCCCCGAAACAAATCCTTGCCTTCGCGTGGATTGGAACTCGTGACCATCGGTACGAAAGTAGAGTGCATTACCACTCGACCAACGCGTCCCACAGATACTCCTTCTATACAGAAGATTATTGCATCCTATGCTTATCCTTGCTTTGTGTGTTGAGGATGTTAGCTTTGGTCTCAAAATCATAGGTTTTATTATCTGGGCCTTTTGGTGTTGATAATCCTGTAGGTTGTTGTTATTGTTGAGCCTTCTCGTCCATGAGGGACATCTACCGATCATCGCCGGCGTCTGCACTTCCTCCTAGGACATAGGCCACCTACAAGAGCTCTCCAGGCATCTCTATCCTGGGCCATTTTCTCCAGGATCTTCCATTCATGGCCAATCCTCTTGATGTCTGCCTCCAATTCTCGGCGTCAGGTGTTTCTTGGGCGGCCTCTTTTCCGTTTACCCTGTGGGTTCCATTTCAGGGCTTGCCTTGTTGTATTAGAAGCAGGTTTCCTTAGTGTATGACCGATCCACCTCCACCGCTTTTGAAGAATCTCTTCCTCAATGGGCTTCTGTTTAGTCCGCTGCCACAGTTCCTGGTTGCTGATTTTGTCCGGCCAGTGAATTCTGAGAATCCTTCTTAGACAATTGTTAATGAAGGTCTGGATTCTGGTCAGGTTTACAGCCGTTGTTCTCCATGTCTCAGCTCCATATAGCAGCACTGGTTTCACCATAGCGTTAAAAATCCTTACTTTTAACTTGCTGCCTAAGTTGTTGGCGACCCAAACATTCTTGAGTTGCTGGAAGGCTGCTCTTGCTTTTCCGATCCTTATTTTGACGTCGGCATCTGTACCACCTTGTTTATCCACCATGCTGCCAAGGTAAACAAAACTCTCCACCTCCT
>MUZC01003566.1:414740-441426 GCA_002072015.1 Radix auricularia | reverse complement strand
ATCGTTCTCATGTCCGGTGAGACCCATGTAGCTTTATGTATTCTCTTGTGCTGGAAAATACTCCCTCCTATTACTAGGTCTGCTGTGGCACATAGGTCTGCAAACCTCTCACCGTTGTCGTTCATCTCGCCTATCCCTTGTTGTCCCATAACCTCTTCATACCCTGTGTTGTTATTGCCGATCTTTGCATTGAAGTCTCCCATGAGGATGACGATGTTCCTCCGTGGGCGACCCTGGACTATGGTTATCACTCTATTGTAGAATTCTTCTTTGTCTCTTTCGTCGCTTTCGTTAGTTGGTGCATAGCATTGGATGACATCTAGGTTGATGCTACGCTTCTTTGTCCGAAAGGTTGCTAAAAGAATTCTAGGTCCATGGGCCTCCCATCCAATGAGTGCTCCTTGTGCTGCCCTTGATAGCATCATGGCAACACCCAGGGTATGGGGGGCATCCTCTTCTTTGTGTCCCGAATATATCACCATCTCTCCCGAGATTAATCTCCTCTGCCCCAGTCCAGTCCATCTTACTTCACTAATTCCTAGAATGGTGAGCTTATAGTTCTTCATCTCCGCGGCTATCTGTGCAGCCTTTCCCGCTTCATACATCGTGCGGACATTCCACGCTCCGATGGTGGTGGTGTTCCTGGTAGAGATGATGGTTGTCGGTCTAACAGCTTCCAGATTTTGGCTTTCACTATTAGGCGTCATATTTCCCTCCTCAGAGGATCCATCTTCTCCCAGGACTGAAATGGCTTTTGTTGCTCTTTTCGGTGTTTTTGTAACTTTGATTTTTTACACGGCAGGGTTGTTGGCCTTGCGCGCAACCACTTGGGGGGTTGCCCCTCACAGCTCAATGGGTAGCTGCCTTTGTTCGGGTTGGGTCCCTAGCCTTTGTGGATCCCTCCACTTCCTACAAGGCAGTAGGGCTGATTTTGGTCCACCCTGGGTATTTTATTTCCCCGGTACCCTCCATATCTGGTGGGCTTTCCCCTATCCGCCGGCTGGGGAGGCGCTCGATAGAAGATCAGCAACTCCCACGAGATCCTGTAAGTTGCATTTTTAAAAAAGACTTAATAAAGGAACATTAGTTTTTAATGTTATCTTTAGAAATTACATTGTTTATATACTCATTTTTGAAGTTCCTACTAAGTTTTTGTGTCTAGTGTTTAATCTTTAAGTTTTTTGTGTGTGTCATTTTTAAATTGGTAGCCGTAACTTTTTAAAATAAACTCTCTGCTTGTTTGCAGTTTCTTTAATTTAGTATTGAACCAGTATTTGTAAATTTTATTTGATGTTAGTTTTGTTGGATTTTTCTCATCCATTATATATTTCAGATTTGTTTTTATTTATTTCCAAATTTCTTCTACTGGGCTATTAAGTTGTATTTACTTATATCGAGTTACAGAAAAAATTTAATTCACTTATTTATGGAGTAATTATTATTTGACGTTCAACTTTCTATTTAATTAGACATTTTCTTGGCTGAGGTGCAAGATTTTACTTAACTCACACCAGGCATCATATGTTTTGATTTACTCAAATCAAATATTTGGGAAAGATGTAGAGATTATGAAGTTTAGACATGTTCGGAATCTGAGTGGTTGTCCAAGAAAAGATATTTATGCACAGGTAGTGGAAACAATATGATCACCATTTTTTTTTTCCGAAATAATTGGGACATAATATTTTACTGTCTTTATGTAAATGCTGTTAAGAATTATTTTTTTCTACAGCCGGTGTGTATTTAAATTTAAGAGGGCTCCTACGGAAATTGGTATTTTATATTTTTTTCTCCCTCAGGTTGGTGAATTAGTTTCTGCTTATCGAGAAGTCACCAGCTATCCAACTCCAACAAGTGCAGACATAAACTTCAGTGAGGATCAAGCAACTGGTTTCTTACAAACTCTTTGGTCGCAACAGGACTTGGATCGTAAAGAAAAAACCACCTTACTTAGGTCTCATACCATCAGCTTTGATACCAAGAGTATTCTTGGCAAAGTGGGGCCTCAGGAAGTGAAAAATGAGTGAGTTTTTAGCTCAAATACAGTCCTAGAATTTTTGGCATAATTCAAAGGACTCTTAAATCCATGAGAATGTCTTCATAGAAAAATTGGAAACTTGTTGATTTTTTTACAAGCCATAACTATATTAAATAACATTTAATACAAATACATATCTGAGACTATATTACTTACAATTATGTTTTCAGCATAAAAATAAATTTTTAAAAAATTGTCTCTTATGAGAGGAAGAAGGTCATTGTGAAGAATAACTTTCACTGACACCAATACAATACAGCTACTGTTTCTCCCTAGTATATGTTCCTTTAGCATAAAATCTAATCTTAATGTTATCTTTCTTTTCAATCATTTATTGGAGGAGGGGAGAAGTGTAGTTATTAAAAAAAAAACAGATGTTTCCTTAGGATATATCACACATGTGCTGCAGTACTTAACTGAATACTAGGGAACAGATAAATTCACTTTGATGTTGACAACACAAATGATTGTTCCTGATTATGATCAAGGAAAGGAGACTATTAACTATTGTCTGAGTTCATGATATTGTGATGCTAATGTGTTCATTGTAATGTATCAGAAGGTATTGAACAGTTTGTTTATTGTGGTAAAGAATTTTGTGTTCAATACAAAAAATTATGTTTTCAGGTTGTGGAATAAAGCTTCACCTTCTGGTAAACTCAGAGCTGTAGTTCGAACAGCAAAAGACAAGCAAAATGAAGATAAACAATATATTGAAGTACGTTTGATCTTTAACTATATATTAAGGATTGTATGCTGGTCTGTTGTATGTTTAGTTTGAAATTATTTGATTATTTTAATTAAAATTTTAAAAAATAAATAAATACTGCAGCAAAGGTTTCATTGCTTGTGGTTAAAGTATGGCAAACAGATAAATTATTTTAACTCCTAGTTATGTGAGTTTCAAGTCTCCAATCATATATATTAACCAAATAAATTTTATTATAGCTAATATTCTGTTGAAGATTTATATACTTAAGTTTTGTTCTCAGGCAAATGTTAATTTCATTAAATCAAATTTATTACCAGATATTTGATTCCACTAGGAAGCTTAAGACTATTGACATCTTGGCTCTAGAAAAACATGGCAAAGTTATTGATAATGATGGTGAGCTTAGTTCAAATTTGTTAATATTTCACTTATAACATAATCTAATAAAAAAAACTTGATGTAGAGTGAAAACTTAAAGTATTCATGGTACAAATACTGAAAACAATTTTAGGTATATAAAAAATACATAATATTTAAAGTAAAATATATAAAAACAATACAAAAATAACACTATTGTTGAGCTGATTACATATTTCTAATTTATATAATGAGCTTTTTGTAAAATAAAAAAAAATTATTTCAAAGGATAAATTTAAACATACAACACTATATTTGGAATCAGAAGTCTAAATTTAGACATGCAACACATATTTGGACCCAGAAGTCTAAATTTAAGATATACAGCACTATATTTGGACCCAGAAGTCTAAATTTTAGATATACAGCACTATTTTTGGACTCAGAAGTCTAAATTTAGACATTCAACACTTTTTTTTAGAACATACAAGATTAAAAAAATATATAACAGCCACAAAAGACACAAAAAAAGGTAATTTTAGATATCAGATTCTATGGTATTGTCATTTTTCCTTCAGGTCAATTTGGAAGTTTTGAGTGGTCATCCTCTGAAGGACACCTGTTATACATGGCTGAGAAAAAGAAACCAAAAACTGGCAGTTATTTTGATCCCAAGGCCTTTAAAGACAGTGGTAGTGGTGATGATGATTTGCCGAACGAAAAACCAGATCTTGTCAAAAGGGTAATTTAATTTCTTCCTGTCTTGGTCCAAAGAGTAAATTTTTTACTTCTAAACTTGAACCCAATTGCGGTTTCATCTCTTTCAAATTTGGTAAATTCTTTACTTCAAAACTGGGACTTAATTATGATTTTGATTTAAATTAATTTCTCTCCACAACTAGTTCAAAAGGCAGCTTTATTTATTTAATTTTTCTTTCAAAGGTTAGCCTTTCTTTAAACACTTAAATAAATGTTATAACTCTTCCAAAATTAGATCAAAGATAATTTATCGAAATTAGGTTTCTTGTAATATAATAAAAGATCTTAAGGATTTGTTTAATTTAGTATGTATTAAGTTTTATCTTTTATCCAAATTTTTTTGTTTTACTAATAAATAAAGACAATGATTCTACTGAAACTTATGGATAGGTGTAATTATTTTGTGAGCTGAATTTTTTAAAAAAAATTTAAAGATATTTTCAATTTTTATAAATTAAAAACTATGTTAATTAAGCTTAATCTCTTGCTTCATTTTTATTTTGCATCCCTTTATATATAATTGTAATCCGGGTTATGAAAGAACTGTTCAGCATAAATCAAATTATATTACCCTGAGGAAAAAAGTTATTAAAATTAATTAGTACAACATTGCTAGAGTATAAATAGTACAACAATCTTTAAAGGTGAATTATTGTTTTGAATTCATCTCTGATTCATAAGCATTTGATGCAACTTGTAAAATCAGTTTTAAAAAACAAAACAAAAAAACAACAAAAAAACTTCCAAGTCTTTTAAATTTGTATTTAATGATGATTGTCTTAGATGATTTTTGAAGGAAAACAACACTACAAGATATAAGGTATTCAAAAGGAAGTTAGACATTTAGATGTCAGATAGTATAAAGTTTGAGCAAATGATTTCAGTTCATGAGAGATGGTCTCAAAAGGATTTAAGGGGATTTCTGATTGGAGGAGTAGAAAATCCTTAAACATTTTTTTTTTAAAAATTGTGTGGCTATCTGGCTTCTTTAAAGTAAAAAAAAACATTTTTTTGGGGTATAACAGCAAAGGAATATGATCTTTTGATATTTTTTTTCAACGAAATGTTGAGTTTTACCTTTAGTTAAACATTTTAAGACTGTCATCAAAATAAAAAATTGTGGAATGAAACCGTTAATGTAAATAATTTTTAATCAGGAAATATTTCCCCATGTTTTACATAAGTTTTAAATATGCTTTGTTATATTTAATTAAGCAAGTTTTTTTCTACAGGGAGATGAATTTGAATATATTGAAAATTGGGGGGAACAGCTAACAGAACGTATTCATCCAGTTGTGTGTGTCCTTGACATTGAGTCCAATACAGTCAGCATTTTAGAGAACATTCCAGATGATGAGTCACCCGGTCAGGTTTGTATTAACTTGCATGTAACAGCAACCTCAAAGGTTTTACAAATCAATTTTTAAATAGATATCTTGGATGGACCACAAATCTCCAGCTGAAAATAAAATGTCCTTGATAAGGCATTGTCCATTGGTCAATGATGACTTTTACAAAATGAGTTTCTCAAACCAGTGTTAACATATATCTATGTTGCCATATGTAAGACACTGGAAGCCATTTTTACTGATAATCGACATGGTCGAGAAAGGAAACAGAGAACATCATGTAAATTAAATTGATTTTTTTTTAAATTATCAAAATGAGAAACCTCGACTTTCATCATCAGGCCATATGGGGTCCAGATGATGCTGGCATCGTTGTCTGCACCTGGAAGCACTCACCCTATCGGCTTGGTCTCAAGTTCTGCTGTCAGAGAAAGTATGTGTCTTATTCTAGCTTCAAATAAAAAAATGTACATGATGATTTATAATTGCTACATTTATCAAAGATAACTCAACTAGAACAGTCCCTATAAGGTTAACTAAATATAATTTTAGAAAATCCACCTGATGTCTAATAGATTTTTTGGTGATTAACATTCAGAGAGAAATAATAACAAAGCAAGTTTTTTAAATAAATGAATCTTTTTAAGTTTGGTTAAAACCCTGTGTTGTTTTTAAATTACAGGAGCTCTCTATATTATCTGGACTTGCAAAAAGGCTCCTTAGGTAGGATTACTTTCTGATAATACATTTTATTATACAGTCCACTATATCTAACCCTTTCTATTATAAAATTTATGAAAGTTGTCAAGTAGTCGTTATAACTCAACTAAAGTGGCTTATATTTGATAACCTTTGAATTTAAAAAAAAAACTTTTTCTAATGATTTTAAATAATATAGAATGCTCTTCAAAGCCTGATTATAAATACTTTGTTTTAGTTTGGTTGATTGGGAAAAATAAGGCAGCCGCTTGCATCTTTTGATATGATGTAACGGTTGTAAGTCAGATGACTGATGTGAAGTACTGTGTCCTTAGATTTACTAAGTCAAGAGGGACGGGCTGTAAGATTTCCCCGCTTCAGCCCTGACATGAGTAAACTTATTTACCTGGATGTACCTGAGGGAGGCCCCCATAACCAATGTGCACGGCTTGTCAAGGTGAGAACCAATGAAACTGAACCTCTGTTTTTATTAATAATAATGTTTTATTGTGGTTAGTTTCCTTTCAGCTAGTCATTAAAAACAATACAATTTTTATATACATATACCAAATTTGTGATGCATTCAGATAAGTCATTCACATGATTTTTCTGTAATTTTAAATTGTTAATTTGAATGTGTTATCTTTATATCAGATTGACTGGGCAACTCGCAACAGACAAGTTGTTGTTGATGAGGTGAAACATGCATCTGGTGAGATAGTCACTTTTTTCAATCATGTCCAACCTACTCTTCATCTATTTTTTGCAGACATTTATTCACAAAAAATCTTTCTCTAGTGTTTTGTTTTGTTTGATGATAGATTCCTATGTAAATCATTGTAAATTGTTAAGGTCATAAAAATTATGATACTTGGCAGCACTTTTTCAAAATCATTCTTTTAACTAAAATAATTTGGATGTATAAATTATTGTTTTGGTTACAGGGAATACTAGTACACAGTTAAAATGATTATCTAAGAGTTCAAGTAAAAAATTTAAATTTAGTGGGTTTGTTTTCTATTTAAAATAACATTAAATTTAAGTTTGCTCTACTACTTGCTTACTTTCCCAAAATTTAATTCTATCTAAAATTCAATAAATGAGAGATAAATCCCAACATTAAGTCATGACATTTCTCTACAAGTTATTTCTAAATGATGGCAATTGTTGCTATTTAAAAATGTATTTAATTTTTTTTTAATTAAAAATTTTAAAATATTTTTTAAATAGATTTAGAGTTTCCTGGTATTTACACATACAACCTGGCCAGACAGGTTTGGTTTGATGACAACATCCACATTGCCATGGGAACAAGTTGGAGGAGCATCAGTGTATGTGAATAGAGTATCAGATAAGAGACTAGTGATATATGAACAATTTTATCTTACAACAGTTTTATAAATATTTCTCTGCAGATCTAGAAATTAATCAGAATTGGATTATGATTCAACTTTCTATCATAAATCTTTATTGGACATGCACTATATTTATGTTTGTTGACTTTGCTTGCATAATTTAAAAATTGTGTGTGGATGGTTAAACCAATTGGTAGACATCTTCTCCCCAGGCTGTCATCGTCGTCAACACTGAGAATGGAAAGATTACAAGACTTGAAGTGGACACTTCCAACACACAAACAGATATCAACAGTAAGAGTAAAGAACAATCTGTTAGGAGATCAACTTATTAAACAAATAACCTTTTAAACAAATTAAAATATCCAAGGAATAATTTTAAGATAATTTTATGTGTTGGAAGTTGTTTAAGCATTATTTGTAAATATTTTTAATTTGAAGCATCATTTTTAAAAAGTGATTAAAACGTAATCATTTAAAGTAATTAAAATATCACAGAATAGTTATTGTAATTGAAACATCAGTTGGTTAAGTTATTGAAGCATCAGCTAGTTTAAAAAAAATTGAAGAATAATATAGCAACAATAATTAAAACAGTCATAAACACTAGTGGTTGCTGATTTTGTTTGGTTTTATTTTTCAGGTTCAGCTAAAGAGTCTCTTGGTTTCCTTGGTGTCAAGAGAAATGTAGTGATGTTGTATTCATCCTCCCTCAATAAACCATATCATTTGGTGAGACAAATTCTGTCTAAAATGACCAGTTTTATTAGGTTGTGGACTTGTTTTGTTTAAACACTGATTTCTTAGGCATAATCATAACATTTGTGGTAGAAAGTTGGTCAACTCTCTTAGTCAAATTTTTTTAATGCAAAATTAAAATTAAAAAATGATCAATTACAAAAAATAAAGATTCATAACTTAAAGTGAAGTTGTCTCTCAAAATGCAATGAGTTTTACACCCCTTATTCCCTTGATGTACTCAAAAGAGATCAGTGAGCAGGGACTTTTGTCATGTTGAAATAAACGCCATCCATAATTGATTGGAGAAAATGACTGCAGTTAAATAATGGTTTGATTTCTCTAGCTGCTGGCTCAGGTAAATGACCCCAGCAACCTGTCAAGTATTTCATGGATTTATCCTGATGGTCAATTGGAAACCCTGGACTGGTTGACATTCAGTGTTCTGGTTCACAAACCTTCTAGGAGTAGAATCAACCCAAAGTATGGTTAGTATACATTAATCTACATCTATAGAATCAACCCAAAGTATGGTTAGTATACAGTAATCTACATCTATAGAATCAACCCAAAGTATGGTTAGTATACATTAATCTACATCCATAGAATCAACCCAAAGTATGGTTAGTATACATTAATCTACATCTATAGAATCAACCCAAAGTATGGTTAGTATACATTCATCTACATCCATAGAATCAACCCAAAGTATGGTTAGTATACATTCATCTACATCCATAGAATCAACCCAAAGTATGGTTAGTATACATTCATCTACATCCATTTCTTAGTTCTTTGAACACCCATGAGTAGAAATGCAAAATGCCAGCTGCACATGAAAGTATAAATGACACAATGAACTTTTAATACTCTTGTCATTAGAATCAGAAAATGTGGAACGTAAATAAATATGTTCCTTCTTGGCATCTGAAAGGTCATTAATTTGTGTGCTGTATCTGTTGTCTGTTCAAAATCAGACTTGTTGTGTGAGTTTCTGTATCGAGACTCAGACACTTTTTAGAATGGGTTAGAGAGTGCACTAACTCTTTCCCTCCCTGGTGGCAGCATGGATCCAGTAGAGAATTTAATCTGTTTGAGTCGCCTATGAACTAACAGTCTCTATTGTATATCACAGATAAATACATGGCCTCTATATTTTAAAACAGAAAATGTGGACTATGAAAGCATCCTGTGTCTTCCAAAGGCAAGTCAGTCTGGTACATTGCCTCCCTTGATAGTTTTCTCCCATGGTTAGTAAAATGTATTTATTTTGGGTATGCTAATTAAACTGGTGTTCTTAATTATACTTTTAGATATGCCGCAAGCTCTTAAATATCATTAATTAGGTATAGATCTGACTTTTAAAAATATCCACCCTATGTCTATAGTGATCTGTATGCAGATTTGACATTGACACAAAGATATTTTAATGGCAGAAAAACATATTTTTAAATATAAATATGTAAATATAAATTTCTCCGTAGTCAAACTTTGATTCTTTTTTAAGTGATTCTAATGTGTAAATATCATTGGTTCTAATGTGTAGATATCATTAAAATTTAACCTGCTTTCCTTATTTAACCCATTGTATCAACAGGGGGACCCAACTCAGTGTTTGACACTTCATTCAACATTATCTCAGCTTTTTTCTGTAAATGTGGCTATGCCGTTCTAATGGGTAATTTTTGTATTTCACTACTGAATCAATAATCATTTCTTGACATGAGTATCTAATTAATATATTTAATATGTTGTGTTTTATTATGGATAACATTATAAGAGTTATTGGGAAAATGTAATAGCTAATTGTCTATGTTTCGTCTCATGCTTTAATTAAATTTAGAAATGTAATCTTTTTTCTAGTGTTACCTTTTATTTTGTATTGTTAAAACTCAATGATATTCTTTTGTCAGTGAACTATCGGGGTTCACTTGGATTTGGCCAAGATAGCATCCTGTCCTTAACTGGCAATATTGGAACTCAGGATGTTATGGATGTTGAGGTGATAGGGTTTTTTTTCTATTCAACTCTAGAAACTATAAAATAAAACCAATAATAGGTGGTTGATTAGTGTTTAGTGATAGGCTGTATATTTAATAGCTGTTTTCATCAAGTGGTGTAATTTTTTTAATGAAGTAATTGTTTTTGACTTATAGAAGACTGGAATGATTCTCAGCCTTCAGCCCACTTCTCTTTTACATTTGATGATTGTACACATCTTGTGTTTGTTGTTCATTGTTGCAGAGTGCCATGGTAGAAGTGATCACTAAAGGAGTGGTGGACGGCACAAGTATATTCAAATTTGGTGGCTCCCATGGAGGATTCTTAACAACTCATTTGATTGGACAATATCCTGTAAGTCTATCAATTTGTCTCAGATTTAGATTTGGCTTAATGCCTTTATAGAATTTTTAATACATATGAACTACTGCTAAGTGCTGATTAAAATAATTATTTACATTTGTTTTGAAACACAAACACATATACTCTTGAGTAAAGTTCTTTGGTGTTGTAGAAGTTTGTTTTAAAAAAGTAAAAATAAGCCTATTTGCTGTTTAAAATTAAAAATACATTGATAATTTATATAACAATATATCTCAGCAAGGGTCCGGGCTCACAGCGCGTTACATGAAGATAGTAACATACACATTAAGTATTAAATAAACATTTATATCATAACAACCACATATGGGACTCTGGTAACACTTGGCATGAGTTTTGTGTTTTCTTTCACATGTTAACACATGCACTTGACCTCCATCCTCTTTTTCCCTTCGCTTTTATTAAACTGTGTCTTGCTCTGTCCTTCTCTTTCTAATTGATGTCTATTTAAATTTAGATAAGTTTTACTAAATTTATTTAATTGTTGGTGATGTTTATTTGTTGCTAAGGAATATTTCTTTGCTGATATGTCCATTGTGTAGTTGAAAAACTTCTTTAATAATTTTACATTAGAAAACATAAAACAAACAAACCTGATGATACGTAATTGTAATGGTAAAAACAAGAAAAGTTTATTTATCTTCTGTCCAGGATACTTTCAGAGCTGCTGCCACCAGAAATCCTGTAGTCAACCTGGCATGTAAGCACATTTAGAGTGTAAAATAGGCTTAATCAACTTAATCATATAACCTTAACATATAAATTGACTTTAATTTTATTAAATGAAACAAAAAATGAAAAAAGAATTGTGTATTCTGTTATTACTGTACTAAAATAATTGTTTGTCACTAATTTGTTTAATTTTGCTCAAACTTAATTTACATATCGGAATAATTATTTTTTAAAAATTTCAATTCTTTTTCTTCAGCTAAATATAGTGGAGCAGACATTCCAGACACGTATGTCTGATTTTAATTTAGATGCATTTTCTCCTTTGAACATATTGCAATAGCATGTAATGAATCTGGTTCAATGTCAAACTTATTGATTTGATTGATTACTGTTATTGCAAATGTTCAGTTCAGTTTAACCTTCCAAACTAAGATTTCAGTCTTGTCCATTTCCCTGTATTTTTATTTGTTCCTTTAGCTGAGTGGCAAAAGTATTTGTTATTTACTACTTGTTTCAGCCATGTTTTCAACTACAGACATACATGATTGGTAAGTCTGTCATTCAAAATTGTGAAGTCATACAGAAATGGAAAGTTGGTTGGTAAATATTGTAAGTGGGACATTCAATATTAGATAGTGGAAAAGAGTATTTACTGTCTGTGCAAATAAAGACAAGTTAAGTTTTCTGTGAAATGCTGGTATATTTATGAGTCCACTCTGTAATGCTATTGAAGTTAAATGGTAAGTAACCTGTGTAATGCTGCTACATTCGCTCGTCTGTCTTAAGAAAGCAATACCTCCAATAATTTTAAAAAATCCTTTCTTTAAAAAAATGACCTCTAAATTATTTCCTGAGGTGTGCACTGAAACTAAAAATAGAAAAAGAAAAGTTTAATTTCCTTCTGTGCTACCAGATGAACTATTTCAAATATGCTGAAGTTAATCACCTTATTCTTTTCATTGAGTTCAAAACATACTCTGTACATTAATCATTAAGTTATTCCCTTTTAACCGAAGGTCTACTGGAACTTTAGTTGATAATGCTGGTAGAAATTATGAAAATGTTGGTGGCATTGATGAAAATTATCTTACCAATGATGTGATTGATGATATGATTTATGATGTGATTTATAGTGTGATTGATAATGGGAATGATAATAATGCTGAAAGCAATCATTTAATACTAGTAGCAATAATAATATTGTTTACAGCAAGGATTATAATGCTTAGAGTATTTTTTTTTTATTTGCAGGATATTTGCGCAAGCAGGACTTGAGTTTGACTATAGATCAGTTGCTGATGAGAAGTTGTTGCCTTATTTGTGGCGATGCTCCCCTATGTCTCATATTGAAAAGGTTGGTCACAAATTTAGCACCTTCCATATTGTCAAAATTGCCTCTACAACTAGATAATTACAAATTTAAGATCTACTTAAGCTTTTATCTGATACAACTATTAAAAACATTTAGTCAAGTTATTCAGCATATCATTTTTCAAGCTTGTGTTATAACTGGTGACTGATTTTTGATGTTAGGATTGAACACTAATGACTGGGGAATGATATCAACATTAGATTAAACACTAATGACTGGGGAATGATATCAACATTAGATTGAACACTAATGACTGGGGAATGATATCAACATTAGATTGAACACTAATGACTGGTAGTGATATCAACATTAGATTGAACACTAATGACTGGGGAATGATATCAACATTAGATTAAACACTAATGACTGGGGAATGATATCAACATTAGATTGAACACTAATGACTGGTAGTGATATCAACATTAGATTGATAAATGACCCAAATGACAACATTCCTAGGATCAGGTCTTGTGTTCCATAGAGACCTCCTATTATTGAATGCTTCTGTTTCTTCCTGTAGGTCAAGACACCAATCTTATTGATGATTGGACTGGATGACAAACGTGTGCCACCTGCCCAAAGCTTTGAGTATTACAAGGCTTTAAAAGCAAGAAATGTCTCAGTCAGGTTGGTTCATGCCCTCTCAGTATATTGATATTTTTGTATCAATTTCGTGATGCTTGCAAACACCAACATTTGCTGAATACTTGAACATTATTTTACTTGTTTATACCTGTCCTAGTTTGCATTGCTGTCCTGGCTCATTAAATTGACCTACTTTAACTGTCCCTGTGCTAGTCAGTTACCATATTAATAATGACCTTTATTTAACTCCAGTGTAAGGTAATTATAACTATGACCATTTAGTAATTAGAGTTTACTAGCTAATATAAAAAAGAAAAGCTTCAATGTTCTTTTTTTTTTTTACAATTAAAATGGGAACTTTCATAGCAAATGATAGTTAAATAAGTTTTTAAACTGAAGCATATCCTAACTGAAATAATATGCAAGCTGATGCCCCATAGAACCTATGAGCCACTGACATTGTGTCTACAAATCTATAACTGTTAACCCCTTTAACTCTTATCTTTCATCACTCAAGTCATTTAAACTGGAGTGTCATATCCAAAGCCTAACTGTAGTTGGACACTTAACTCAATGAGATTTGTAGTCCATCTTGTTGCTGTGCATTGGCAGTCATAAACTTTGGCAAAATTTGAACAGAGACATGAAGATACGAGCTCTAAATTTTATGTACTCACAGATGTCTGACCTAAGCTCTAAATTTTATGTACCCACAGATGTCTGACCTAAGCTCTAAATTTTATGTACCCACAGATGTCTGACCTAAGCTCTAAATTTTATATACCCACAGATGTCTGACCTAAGCTCTAAATTTTATGTACCCACAGATGTCTGACCTACCCAAAGAACAATCACAGCATAGCAGATGTGGATGCTGAGGCTGACTGTATGGTGAACACGATTGTTTGGTTCAACAATCACCTTCCATGATCATTTTGCATCAACCATTCAGTTCATGGCTTCAAGTATTATTTAGTGATACATTTATACAGAATTATTTAAATGTACTATTCTTGAAGAACAATTACATTCTCAAAGTATAGACTAAGACTATGACTACTTCCAATGGTGGCAATTGTATTGTTTCTAATACCAATGATTTCAAAGTAAGAGAAATTTCTTTTAAAAACTAAAATTAATTTTGTAATGGAATGCATCACAGTGCATGGATAAAGTCGGTCTTGGTATGAAATTATGATTCCAGTTATTTTTAAAAAAAATATTTATTGCAATTTTGGATTAAAAAATTAAAAGTGCAGGAATCAACATTTTATTCTGAATGATTGGATAAAAAATGATTTTTGAAATGAAAAGTAAAATTATTTTTTAAAAAAGATTATAAAAATGTTGAATATAATACTGATTATTGTATTGTTGAATGAAAAGATTATTAGTGAAATGTTTTATGAAATATTGATTATTCTTGATTTGGAAATCAAATGTTATTATTTTAACTGAAATAAATGCCTTTTGAAGATAACTGTTTTAACGCTTCTCTTATAAGACTTTTAGTTAACATAGCATGTAACAAGGAGTTTACCTGTTATCAAGAGGTCATTAGGCTTGAAAGGTTTGGCGATGCACCAAAAGGTTGATCATATATAAAGTGGTTGGCAATGGACCAAAAGTTTGACCATACATGAAGGGGTTGGCATTGCACCAAAAGGTTAACCATACATGAAGGGGTAGGCAATGGACCAAAAGTTTGACCATACATGAAGGGGTTGGCATTGCACCAAAAGGGATGACCATACTGAAGGGGTTGACAAGGCACCAAAGGCTTGAACATACTGAAGGGGTTGACAAGGCACCAAAGGTTGAACATACTGAAGGGGTTGACAAGGCACCAAAGGTTGAACATACTGAAGGGGTTGACAAGGCACCAAAGGGTTGAACATACTGAAGGGGTTGGCAATGCACCAAAGGTTGAACATACTGAAGGGGTTGACAAGGCACCAAAGGGTTGAACATACTGAAGGGGTTGGCAATGTACCAAAGGGTTAAACGTACTGAAGGGGTTGGCAATGCACCAAAGGGTTGAACATACTGAAGGGGTTGGCAATGCACCAAAGGGTTGAACATACTGAAGGGGTTGGCAATGCACCAAAGGGTTGAACATACTGATTGGGTTGACAAGGCACCAAAGGGGATGACCATACTGAAGGGGTTGACAAGGCACCAAAGGGTTGAACATACATGAAGGATTGACCACGACCTTGAAATAGTGTATATCCACCTTGTTAACAGGTAGCGAGAGCTGGAAGCAATAAAGTTAATGTCTAAATTTGCCACCACTTAAGCCACCTGTAGGATAGTCAGGCATTGTACCCGCTTTAAACTAAGCCTGAGTGCGTAACATTTTTAAAAGTGATTCTATGTTTGTATGTTATGCAAATAAGCAAGTCAATGTTTGTATGTTATGCAAATAAGCAAGTCAATTTTTGTATGTTATGCAAATATGGCGAAAAAGTGCAAAAAAAAGTCCAAGTTTCATAACAAAAGGATCAATAAATTAATAATTTAAAAGCTTTCAAAAGAAAAAAAAACGATTAAAGGGGCCCGGCTCCAAAATGAGTGATAGTTAAACATTTTAATGCCATACTCACGCTATATTTCACAATATCGTGTAAAATTAATTGGGGAATTAAATTATGAACGTGCAGTAAAAACGCTTAAGCTTAAACTAATATTTATTTAGCTCATAATAGCAAAATTTGACATTATTGGCCCCGGCGCTCCATGAGTGTTAAATTTAGAAATAAATTGTTGCCAGTTATCATCACGGGAACGTACTAGTCTCCAAATGTTTCATGACAATCAGATGCATGGTTTACAAAAGACATGCACACTCACACAGACATACTTTGATTTTATACATAGAGAGAGAGAGAGAGAAAGAGAGAGCGAAAAAACATAAGCACAACAGGACATTAAGGGCTGATTTGTGCAAGATGTAAACTTTGAAACATTTGCTCAAATCATTTTGGATCATATTGAATATTTTATTATTGACAATGGCATAGAATGGGGAATAAAATCTTAAGCATTTACGAAAAAAGAATCAGAGCCCCGGCCTTAAGGAATAAACATTAGAAATTCAATGCCCTATAGAATTTTAATATGGGCTATCAAGTTATTTTACACAAAGTTTGGTTAAGATCTATCCATTTTCCCAGTCGTTAATGCTTAAACAATTTGAATAAATTATGTTTCTTATAGACAAAAACGACTTTAAAGGCAAGCCCAATCGGTGCAAGAGATTAACTTTAAAATACCTGTTTATTTCAATCTAAATCATAATAGATATATTTTTCAATATCTTTCAAGGTTGTGTAAAATCACAATGGGAATAAAGTGCTAAAAGCTTACGGAAATAACGATTTTGGGACCCGGCCCCAAAGTAATAGACACTAGGGGTTCAACGCAGTATGTTATATTAATATGGGCTATTAAGTATGTATGAGGTAAGTTTGGTCAAGATCCATTTATTTTCCAAATAGCTAAAGCTTAAACTGATTTTTAATAATTCTCATATAAGAAAAAAAAACATTTAGGGCCCCCGGCCACCAATGAGTGTCAATGTTCATTAAGTTTTTCAGTCCAACCATCTCGAAAGCATTCTCAACAATTTCCCAAAGTTTCATCGTGATCGGATGAACGGTTTAGTCAGCTATAAAGGACAAACATACATACATACTTCGATTTTTCTATATGTAATAGAAGATATAGAATATAGGTGAGTCCATGTCTCATGTTATGCCAAAACGGGTCTATGTTTTAGAGGTATTCCAATTGTTGTCTAAGTTTCTAGGATGCATCCAATCTGTACTTCTAATCATCTTGGGCTATGTCTAATAGTTTACTCTGTTCAGTGGATATTTGTATTGTGTGTCCAATAGTTGAAGTAATTATTGTAACGTATAAGTTCACTGAGCCATGAATATAAATAACAAAGAATGGCCAACAAGATAAAATTATAAATAAATACAAATATTTTATTGACAAAGTTTGACATCAGTTTATTGAACATAAGTAAAGAGTCCGTAGAAGGTTAGCTTTAATGATTGCATTCTGGTGTGTGTAATAGGAAGAGTGAAAACTTGAAGTTACTTCAGCAATGTTTTACTTGATGTGTGTGTGTGGCTTTATGGAGCTAATAATGGGTGTAGTCTCGTGGTTATAATGTGACTCCCAGTGGGTGTGGTCTCTTAGTTCTATGTGACCTCCTAGTGGGTGTGGTCTATGTAACTACTAGTGGGTGTGGTCAATGTGACTCCTAGTGGGTGTGGTCTATTTGACTCCTAGTGGGTGTGGTCAATGTGACTTCTAGTGGGTGTGGTCAATGTGACTTATAGTGGGTGTGGTCTATGTGACTCCTAGTGGGTGTGGTCAATGTGACTCCTAGTGGGTGTGGTCAATGTGACTCTTAGCGGGTGTGGTCAATGTGACCTCCTAGTGGGTGAGGTCTAAGTGACTCCTAGTGGGTGAGGTCTATGTGACTCCTAGTGAATGTGGTCTATGTGACTCCTAGTAGGTGTGGTTTCGTCATATGTGTCTCCTAGTGGATGTTGTTTTGTCCTGTGTGACTCCCAGTGGGTGTGGTCTCATGGTTCGATGTGACTTCTAATGAGTGTTGTCTGATGATTCTATTTGACTCCTAGTGGGTGTATTCTATGTGTCTCCTAGCAGTCCGGGTCCTGAGGGGACCTGAAGGAGAGAACGCCATTGCAGCATTTGTTGAACACCGTGTCGTAGGCCTGAGGGCCGCAGCATGACGGCTTGATGCCCTGACGACGTAACACTTGACCTTGACAGCAGATCTGAGTTCTGGGCGAGTATCTCTGCCATCCACACTGAGCTGTGGGAGGGAGTGAGGGGTGGGTTAGGAAGTGATATTAAAGAACGGATCTTGGAAGCTGAAATAACTGCAATTGGAGCTGACCGTGTATAAAGTATACATTTGAATCCCTATATAGAAACCTCAAAGTTTACAAGTACATGAAATTTTCATTTGCGCCGAAAATAAAAGAATACTAAGAATCACTGAGGAAGCATAAAAGAATCAGTTAAATTTGTCCTGAAAATTGTAAACACAAGCATAAAAATATCTAAAATACTTTTTTGTGTGCTAAATCTGCAGTTCTCTACTTATATGTTCACCTTAAAACCATGATATCTTTGTGGGGAGACTCATCTTACCATGACTCATCTTACCATGACTCATCTTACCATGACTCATCTTACCATGACTCATCTTACCATGACTCATCTCAACAAATTGAATCTTTGCTTCTCCCAGTATAGCCACCATATTAGCTATACACCCCACCCAGCAATTCTAAAATCTTTTAATCATTCCGTCCACCAAGACTGTACATATTATACTCATTCCGTCCACCAAGACTGTACATATTATACTCATTCCGTCCACCAAGACTGTGCACCTTATAATCATTCCGTCCACCAAGACTGTGCACCTTATAATCATTCCGTCCACCAAGACTGTACATATTATAATCATTCCGTCGACCAAGACTGTGCACCTTATAATCATTCCGTCCACCAAGACTGTGCACCTTATAATCATTCCGTCGACCAAGACTGTGCACCTTATAATCATTCCATCCACCAAGACCGTACACCTTACATCATATCGTCCACCAAGACTATACCCTTTATATCATACCATCCACCAAGACCGTACACCTTACATCATATCGTCCACCAAGACTATACCCTTTATATCATACCATCCACCAAGTCTGTGCACCTTATATCATTCCATCCACCAAGACTGTATATCTTACCATTACTCTTCCCAGCAGAGCCAGCCCCAACATCTTCCTGTTGCCTGGGTTTCTCTGTGTATCTAGTCCATGGTGTTACACCAGGTCCTGCATCATGCATGTCTCTAGGGACAAATATTGTTAATTAGAGCAACTTGAGAAGAAAAAGCTTGCATTTTTAATTTGAATTCTTGAATTATAGTATTAAAATCTTTATCACATAAGAAAGAAAATTTAATTATATAATTCAATCAATAATTAAGCAACACAGTTAATTAATTTTAATTTGGAAGATATAATCAATTACAGAAACGGAAGGGAAAAAAACAAGATCGTTTTTATAGAAGTAATCCACAAAAATAGGACATGTTTCTCTTCCCGTTTTCAGCTGTTGGGAGTTGAACATTTATTCGTACACTACAAACATTGAATATCTTCTGCAAGTAATATCCTCATCACAAAATGTAGTTTTTTGTTAGTTACAGAGCTAGAGTTTATCTGGTTCCTTTAAGATATTTAATCTTAACCACTTTTACCTTTAAACCAATGTTGCTCATCTTTTAACTACGGGGTATTTATTTAGAAATTACATTTGTTTTTTCACTTTGGGGTTGGTGATGTCACTGGGAACTTTTTTCTCAAAGTGGGAGATTTTTGTTTTAATTATTTAAATTTGTGTTTTGTCATGCACCGATTACGGTGTGATTTGTGTTCGCACTGTTTCCACTAGCCGCCGTAGAGCTACCACTATTTGCACTTGCCGCTATAGAGGTAAAACTGTTTCCACTAGACGCTATAGAGCTAACACTGATTCGTCATTGTTTAACTTTATTCATTAACTTTAACTTGTTGACGTGATACATTTAGACTTATTTTAAATTATATCTTTGAAATCTAAAACTGTCATATGAAGTTTTATCAGGTTGAATGTGTAGCAATGCATCAATTTGATTATTCGGCAATGCATCCGTTTGTGGTTCAACCATGTATCAGTTTGATTGTTAGGAAAATTATCAGGTTGAATTTGCGGCAATGTATCATTTAGATTTTCGGAAAAGTATCAGTTTGATTTTTCGGAAATGTGTCAGTTTGATTTTTCGGAAATGTATCAGTTTAATTGTTCGGAAATGTATTAAATCTATTTTTCGGCTATGAATCAGTTTAAATGTGGGGCAAGGAAAGATGATGGGACGTAATGAACGTATGATTTGAAAACACGTGAAAAATAAATTTCATTCCCGTTGATGATCAATACCGTGTTATCACGATCTTCTGTGGCACTTAGTTTTAAAGGCCAAATAACGAAATTCACTTACTGTGCTGTACATTGATTCCAAATAATAAAAATGCATAACCTCATGAAGTTAACCTTCCAACACATAGCTTTATTTATTTGAATATAGTGTTTGCTGTATAATAGCTATATTGATGTGTGTTCGAAAGCATAAAATTAGTATTCTTGATGTGATGTTTTTGTGATGGCATCTATGTCCCTGTGCGTGTGTTTCATAAACATCTAACCCTTGACAAAATTTATGAAAATAATGGCCATTTTTTTTTTTTTTTTTTTTTTTTTTTTTTTTTTTGTTAACAGTCCAGAAACTAAACATGCACTATTAATACATTCGAAGGAGTGCCAGAAGGTGCACGGATGCACATTAATTTATTATTTGAAGATTGATTATTACTATCAGAGGCATGCCTCTATGTTCAAACAAAAAACCACGAATGGTTTTTGTCACATTTCTTGTCACTAGACAATAGTTGTTTTGTTCTGTCCATTGTTATTCCTTGCTGTTTCTAACATCGTTTCCTCAAGCAGCAGTATGTGCTTGACCAGGTCTTCTTCGATTTAGGAATATTTATTGACCCATCCTCTCACACCCACCCCCACCTTTATTGTGTGCTTTGTCAGGTTGGTTTTCCCTCTGCTTTTTGTCCTCTCCAGCAGTAAGGTGGAGTCTGAAATCCCGTTCAAACAAACGCATTCTTAAAAAAACAAAGACGACGCCATATTTGTCTGGGCTAAGGTGGGGATTTCAGAGGATCTTTGATCTCGTTTTTCAGAGAGAAAATTTTAAAGTCATTTTTTTTTTGCTTAGCAACTTATGCCAAACGCTAATAACTTTTGGAAAAGTAGAATAGATCTACATTCAGGTCAGAAAAGTTGTGTTTGAGGTTTTTGGATAGATACGAAAAAGTCAACAAAATGTTCTTTAAAAAATTATGACATGAAATAAATTCAATTTAATCCGAGGAAAGAAATAAATGTTGAGAGATGAGGAGAGATTAAGAAATGTAAATGCCAGGAAATAATATAGATAACTATTCTTTCTTGATACAGGTGTAGAATAGAAATAAATTATAGAGAGTAAAACCCTTATAAGGTATAGAGTAATACACACTTACACATTTAATATACACATGCAGGTCACGTTTCGAGATATGTAAAATTTGTTTATGATAAAAAGTATAAAACAGTGCTACATAGCTGGTAATCAGAATTTTTGGTACCGGTTGTTTTCGCACTCTGCAACGGGGTACATGGACTTGGACTATAAGTAAATTTTTGCATATGTTTTTTGTTTCTTTTATAAGCTTCAGAGGAAAAGCTTTTTGTTTAAAAAATAATGAAGTGCAATGGATTAATCAGAATCATAAACATAATAAAATTAGTTAGGTTCACTCATGTCTGATCTACATTTTAGGTGAAAGAGTTTTATTATTTAGTAAAAACATCGCACACATTGTCGATTCCGGTTCTACCATCTTTGTATCAATATTCGAAATACTTCCGCCGCGGCTCAATTTTTTTTTATTTCCTCGCGAATTAGGTAGAAAAAGTAAAACAAAGAAACTGATAAATCCTCATGTTGACCGACGCGATTCAAAAAGTCTTTTTACATATTTTCTGGTTGCGTCTTCGGCCGTTAGTCTACCTTAACTTCTTGTATTTGACTTCGGCCGTTAGTCTACCTTAACTTCTTGTATTTGACTTCGGCCGTTAGTCTACCTTAACTTCTTGTTTCGGCTCGAACGGACATGCGTTTTTATTTTCGGTTTAGCTTCTGTAAAAACTAGAAAATCACTTGTAGCTCTTTTATTTTTATAATCCCTTCAAAGTACCATTTTATATGAACAAAGCTTTTTGAATTAAATTAAATGGGTGTTGTTTAAGAATTAGTATTAAATTATATAATTGAATAATAATTCTAAATAAATATCTCGGCATTATCATTTCAGTTTTCAGATTTCATACCATTTGATCACAATACTAATTGGCCTACAAAATATGCCCCTGTTATAACTCACCTGTGGGAGTTATCTTGGTAGGCTGACACTTTGGGCCTCTTCCCCTTGGGCTTGGGGCGCCTCTTGTCCCCATGACCTGCCTCACTTTCTTTGTTGTCTTTTGTCACATCGGGCGTGACCTGCTTGGGGACATTGATGTTGGAGATGGCCGGTATGGACTCAGCATTATGGAGCTGTCTGGCTGTGGACCAGGGGTGCTGTTATATCAAAGACTTGCCTTTCATAACTAATGGGTTGTCTCTTAAACTCGCAACTTGTTGTTATATCTAACGCTGGGCTTGACTATCAAACCTTACCATTTAGGTCATGGTTAGAGCAGGGATCGTCTTATAAACATACGACTTGATGTCATGTAAATTATGAGGGTAATCTTGTAAACTAACCATAGAAATATTCGTTGACATAATATTAGTGTGCAATCTGTTCCTTCATCTTTTCAAAAGCGTTAGTATATTATAAATATTAAATTGGTTTTTAAATCTTAAAATAATTTAGGGGGCTTGAAAACTTTTGAACCATAAAGCCAAAAAAGGCGTGTGGGTGGTTATCACTAATCGGAATTCTTATAATGGCAACAGTTGTTATACTAACACTTTTTTGTCATGTAAAATGAAAGATGTGATAATATACTAATACTAAACTGAAAGATGTTGTAATTTACTAATAGTTAACTGAAAGATGAGGTAATTTACAAATAGTAATTGTAATATGAATTTTTTTACAAATAATATTTAATGTTTATTTTTATAAAAGTAACTTTTCACATCATCCTTTATCATTAAGTGTAATATTCAGATTTATCTTTTATATACATAAATACTATACACAAATGATGCCTACTATCGATATTAAAACTCAATATTCAGATTCTACGCGATATTTTAAGAGTTCATATCGATAACTGATAACAAATTTAGAAAAACAGGATGGTAACATTGGGTCAATAGTAAGGGTTAAAGAGATAACAACAGTTGTCCCGTCTTAATCTCATCATTTCTGATCAACGAAAGCTAAAATTAAGGAGAAAACTCTGCCTGCAACATTTGGAAAGTCAAAAGTCGTCTGCCAGAATGACAGGAAGAAACTATACATACCTTCGAGCGAGGAGAGCCAAGGTGATGAGGATGGTCTGAACCTGCTGTTTTCCGGGAACTGGTCCGGTTTGTGCCACTCTGTCTTTATAGGTGGCCCGAATGGACTGCCTTCTTTAGTGTCTTCTTTGACTACCGTGTTCTTGGTTTTACTCTCTTCTGTTGTGGATGGTTTCTTTGTTGTTGTCAGTTTCAAGGTGGTTGTCGTTTGCGGTGTCGTCGGCACCGTCGCTGGTTTGTTGGATGATGCGACATCCGGGCTTTTCTTCTGGTCTGGTTTGAGGGTAATCCACTGGCTGGCGTCATCAGAAGGTGGCTGGAACGGACTTTGACTTTTAAGATTTCGGTAAATATTTTGACAGTCAATGGTCACAACGACAGAAATCAATATAAATAATTGAAATGGCGCCATATGAAAATGTTACAAGTGATTTTTAAAGGGCCTCAAAAAAATATATTTTTAAAAAAAAACTTGAATATTTGATCAATGCCTGAAATGTTGCATGGTTCATATTATCCCGCAGTCATTTTTAACTTAAACAGTGTTTTATTTCTATAAGCTTAGTTAAATGTTAAGTTTACAATGTTAAGTTTCCAACGGGCAGATACGATATAATACACTGACTGCCATCAGACTCGAGATGGCGCGGTTATAGGTGCCGTCTGTTGACCGAATGGCTCACTTGTGCCAGGGCAAGCCCAGTCCTGGCTGTTTGGACGAGTGTAGAAAAGACAACATTTTCCCTCTCTGCTGTAAACAATGGGCTCTAACTCCACACCTATCATGCAGAGTTATTGTCCCTGGGTAAATGTTGGTTCTATGCCCTCCTCCCCGGTGGGAGATTTTCATGGAGACGGCAACACATGTTTTGTAAACATCCCTCGATGGGCTAGTCCGATGGGCTGGTCAGGAGACTGCTAGAGCATCAACCACAAAGGAATTGAGAGATGCGGTAAGGTGAAGGGAAAACGCTTTAAAGTTTTCTTTTCTCACATCCGTGAATATAACATCATACAACAGTTACTTAAGTATATCACACCAGACATCAGTTACTTACGTATATCACACCAGACATCAGTTACTTACGTATATCACACAAGCCAGCAGTTACCTATGTACATCACATTATACAACAGTTACCTACGTATATCACACCAGACATCAGTTACTTACCTATCGTTTAGAGCCTAAAATAATTGGAAGGATGGAAGAGCTTTTATCTCCAATCCCCCTTAGTTGATGGGGTCCAAATTAGGGCTGTTATCGAATAAATGTAATAGTTACCTTTTGAAAAAATACCGATTAATTCATCGATAATTTTGTTGAAGCTAATTAATTACGTATGTGGAGCCGTTACACTGAAAATTTCAAGGGAAGTAATAAAACAGGCAATTTATTTTTTTATGGCGTTATTTTTAAAGCATAATTAGCAATTAAAATAAGTTAAATAACGTATTAAAGTTTAGGCACTTGGATGAAAATTTCAAATTACTTTTAAAATATAAAAGTAATACAGCTATATATAAATTGTTTGATGATTAACAAAAAGAGAAAGATAATCTTTTATCCCAAATGGTTCAAAAGTTATGATTTTTTTCTAAGACCTCATAATCACTTTTTTCCACTATGTTGTTTTCCTTCACATTTTGTGCCCTTTGGTGTCATTTTTTAAAATGCCCATAACTTAAGTATTTAATTTAATTTTAAAAACATAATATTGTTAGGAGATATATTTAAATATAAGTAGTTCAATATAATGTCAATGAATTAAAATCTTGTTATTGTTAATTAGTTAGAAACAATGGGATTTTTATGTCATTGTCCTTATAAAACAGGTTATTTTAAAGTTTACCGCTGCATAATTGTCTTTTAAATGGACAAGTTTTTACGTAAAAAAAACTATTAATAATTTTTTAATTATTCTTTAATAAATCGAACACATTTTAAAAAATATTTCTTTAATTTTAATCACTGTTATATCGATTAAAATAATTTTAATCGATAAAAAATATTACCGATTAATCGAAAAATTAATCGGTAATTTCCGCAGCCCTAGTCCAAATACAGAGTCATTAAAACAACTGGCAAACACTCAAAATCTTGTTTTGTATGCTGTTTTTTCCCGCAATGAACATTGACATCACAACAGTTACTGGGTTATCACTCTCCAAAAAATGAGTTACCTTGTATCACATTCTTTTGCTGCGAGAACCTCTGGTCTTGATGAATGTTTGTACCAACATCTCCATCTACGATAACAATCACCTTTACTTGTATTGTATTTTAGAGTTGATGCACTTCTTGACCCCACAGCATGTGCCAATATGTACGTGTGGTATAGCAATGTATATGTATCTATGTGCTTGTGATTATGTCCCCGTGCAAATGCCACTTTTCTATTGTGTTCGTACTGATAGGTTAAAGAATTGACTACATGTGAAATTGAAATCATCCTCTTACAATAAATCTTACATTAGTCTTTTGTTCTTAAAAAAAAAATTTTTAAAAATCAGCGCACTAAATTCGTTGAACATGATTTAAGAAAAAAACCAAATCCAAACCTAGCCCCACCCTACGCCAGTGTCCCGTCATTTGGATCTCACTGCTGTAAGTCTTTGACAGAGTTTGTGATCACAAAGGTAGACAATGAATTGGAACCTCTTATAAACTTGTATCTCTGACCTCCCCTTAATTGAGCAACTTAGATTTTTCTAGGGTCACGCTAACCCGATGTGCTAATGAACTATGCCTGCAACGATTGTTTGAAACTATCGATTTTTTTCTGTGTTTAAAAGATGGAAGGAGGCAAACCATAAGCTGTGACGTCATCGATGTAAAGCAATTCGAGTTCTTATCTTTGTGGAAATTGCCATGAAACGAGGCACAGGCAACGATTTCATTGGCTGATTTCATCATTAGCGTTGTCACGGCTTGTGTGTCAATGTCAAGGGCTGATTATGAAGGGTATTTGTTCTAGTTGTTTTACTTATTTAAATTTGTTTCTTGTTGACAGTAGACGCTAGCATATGGGAATAGTTTAACATCAGAATATTATATTTTTTATTATTATTATCGGTTCCTTGAATGAACTCTATAGAAAAAGTGTCATGTTGCTCCTGAAGGAAGAGGTTATAGCCTTGTATAGCAAAAATATAAGAGCGGCTGAAAAGTGATAGTAAATATGATGTCAGAGTGTATTTGTAGAGTGTTTTAGTAGAAACTAATGTCAGGGCGTAATAGAAATAAGTGTTAGCACAAAGTTAAGGTAGAATGTGATGATAGAATGTGATGATAGAATGTGGTGCTAGAATGTGATGATAGAATGTGATGATAGAATGTAATGATAGAATGTGATGATAGAATGTAATGATAGAATGTGATGATAGAATGTGATGATAGAATGTGATGTAATAGAATATTGCTAAACAGAATGAGAGAGGCAATAGACACCCATCTCAGAGACCAACAAGCAGGTTTT
>MUZC01003566.1:392216-414463 GCA_002072015.1 Radix auricularia | reverse complement strand
TGTGATGATAGAATGTGATGATAGAATGTGATGATAGAATGTGATGATAGAATGTGATGATAGAATGTGATGATAGAATGTGATGATAGAATGTGATGATAGAATGTGATGATAGAATGTGATGATAGAATGTAATGATAGAATGTGATGATAGTATGTGATGATAGAATGTGATGATAGAATGTAATGATAGAATGTGATGATAGAATGTGATGATAGAATGTGATGATAGAATGTGATGAAAGAATGTGATGAAAGAATGTGATGATAGAATGTGATGATAGAATGTGATGATAGAATGTAATGATAGAATGTGATGATAGAATGTGAAGATAGAATGTGATGATAGAATGTGATGATAGAATGTAATGATAGAATGTGATGATAGAATGTGATGATAGAATGTGATGATAGAATGTAATGATAGAATGTGATGATAGAATGTGAAGATAGAATGTCATGATAGAATGTCATGATAGAATGTAATGTTAGAATGTGATAATGTAATATGATGAAAGAATGTGATGATAGAATGTAATGTTAGAATGTGATAATGTAATATGATGAAAGAATGTGATGATAGAATGTAATGTTAGAATGTGATGATAGAATGTAATGATAGAATGTGATGATAGAATGTAATGATAGAATGTGATGATAGAATGTGATGATAGAATGTGATGATAGAATGTGATGATAGAATGTAATGATAGAATGTGATGATAGAATGTGGCGATAGAATGTGATGATAGAATGTTATGATAGAATGTGATGATAGAATGTGATGATAGAATGTGATGATAGAATGGAATGTTAGAATGTGATAATATAATGTGATGAAATAATGTGATGATAGAATGTAATGATAGAATGTGATGATAGAATGTGATGATAGAATGTGAAGATAGAATGTGATGATAGAATGTGATGATAGAATGTGATGATAGAATGTGATGATAGAATGTGATGATAGAATGTGATGATAGAATGTAATGTTAGAATGTGATAATATAATGTGATGAAATAATGTGATGATAGAATGTGATGATAGAATGTGATGATAGAATGTGATGATAGAATGTGAAGATAGAATGTGATGATAGAATGTGATGATAGAATGTGATCATAGAATGTGATGATAGAATGTGATGAAAGAATGTGATGATAGAATGTAATGGTAGAATGTGAAGAGAGAATGTGATGAAATAATGTGATGAAATAATGTGATGAAAGAATGTGAAGATAGAATGTGATGATAGAATGTGATGATAGAATGAAATGATAGAATGGGATGATATAATTTTATGTATAATTAAATGATATGAAATTTAGGGGAAATGTGATTGTAGAATTTGTTGGTCGAATTTGATGGTAGTAAGGAAAATAGTGGAATGTGGTTGCATAGTTTAATGGTAGAAAGTGATGGTAGAATGTTATATTAAATTGGGATGTTAAAAAGTGACGGAAAAAACTAATGGTAAAACGGTAAACGAGTAGCAGCAGTATTTTCAGTTCACATCTTTTTTTTCGACTGAGCTGACGTCAATCATTTTTAATCCTCAAGTATTTCAGATCTAAAAAAGCAACAACACCGTATAATAATATGCAGATGTGAGCAGCCAGCCCACTTATAGCGTGTTATAAATCAACAGGCAGCTCAGTGTTAGTGGGGGTCCACCTTGTGTGATCGGACTTGAGTTCGTGACAAAAAATTGGGTGGAAGGGGAACTTGAGTTAAGATTAGGCTTGAGTTTCATTGATACAATAAACGCCAAGACTTGATTGTTCCCTCCAATCAGTTGGATCACATGACCAACACACGTGACCTATCATGTAACCAATTAATTATTATTAGAGAGTAGTGTCCCGCTAGCTGTGTCTACGCAGAAAGAGTCGTGCACAAGTAAGTTAATAACTTTCTTCATGGCTAGTTAGGACAATACGAACTCACGGATTTTCAAATCTTGGTAATAACTTATATTTAGTGGTATAAAAAAAGTGCAATATTTAATGTATTTTTTTCTTATTTAAATCTATTTTTGCATAGAAAATATTTTTCTTAACGAGTAAATTAACTTTAAAGTGTACCAAAGACCCTATTTTATAATAAATAATGTTTTTTATAGCGCACAATTTTGAATAATGTTTTAATTAAAATGTATTCACAGAGAATAACTTTATCTGCTCTACCAACTAATCCACTTCATATGACATTAACTATTAACATTATATATTTTGCCCCCACTTTTTATTCATTAAAAAAAAAACAGAAACTTTTGGATATTGTCTTTACTCAACAGGCACCATCCATAAGTCATTAGTAACGATCTGTTCAAATGGGAATGCTAGTGGTATTTTGTTTTTCTCGTGATAAATCTACAAACAGCCGTATATACCGGCTTTATGTAGTATTCTATAGACTGATAGCTTTTATTTAGGATCACGCTGTATCCCCAATATTTTATATAAATGATATATAATGAATAACATAAAAAAGTCATGAATAATTGTGCAGCCTAATTGATTTTTGTTTTAAAGAGGGGAGACGATTTCTGAAGGATTATCAAGGGACATAATTCAAAGCACATATGTATGGAAAATCGTTTATTATTCTGGTATTTTTCTTATTTTTCTACCGCGTTAATGGCCCTGGACTAATGCCATTTATTTCTCAGTAAAACTTTTTATATTTGTAAGACTTTGATAATCATAAACCCCAAAATATAACAACGAATTGTGTTGTCAGAACAATAACTACCTTGCAGTATATAATGTACATTAAATTTGTACTGACGAAGGTGGGTTATTACGTGGACGCATTTATATAACTAACAAACGTGATGACAGATTTCACTTTCATATCTTGTATTTTATTGGAAAGCTGTATCACAGTCCTATTCAGTTTGACATAATAATTTGATAACTTAGCTTGGTTTATCCAACGTTATCCATTATTAATTTATTTTGGAATAATATTCCTAACATAAGCTTGACTTCATTTATTTAAAAAAAGCATGGCTTAATACCACTTACAAAACTACCGGCAAGCCTTTTTATGCTACAACAGTATATCTGAGTATAAGTGAGTTTCAGCCTTTTTGCCATCAGTGTCTATGTGTAATGTGTATATATATATTAGCCACGTAATTAACATGCTCTTGAGGGAATACATCAACGTTACTTGCTCGATGAGAACAGCAGTTTGTCTAATCAAATGTAAACATGTCTTCTTTAATTTATTACTTGTAGAATTTTTATTATTACAGCAAGCTTAGAGGATTTGCCTGCAAGCTATAGTTTCTGCCTGTCAGTGACGTCAGGAGAAGGTGCACGCAATAATTGAATATGATTGGTGATTTAAAGCCTTCAAGGTAATACTAAATAGTGTGTACTACTTGTGTACGTGAGTTTTGATGGGGTAACTTTATACAAGGCGTTTAATCTGTTATGTGTTATATGTTACATGTTACATAAGGTGAAGTGCTTGTTATCTTAGGTATGTTATAGGTGTTCAGCTTAAATGTTGTGTGGGTTGTATATGGTGTGTTATACCATGAGTTTTTATAGTTTAATACTTTATGTAATATGTCGTATGTGGTGTGTCGTATGGGGTGTGTCATATGTGGTATTTTTATGTGAAGTACTGTGAGCGTAGTTTCTTACTTTGGTACAGCGCCATATAAATTATAATCAATTTAGTATTATAATTATTATCATTGTCATTATTATTATTATTATTACTATTATTACATGTGGTGTGATGTGAGGCGTTGTATAAACAGTCTAAAAGTCTATTTACAACTACAGGAAGATTTTTTTAAAAAAATACTTAAGTTACTGAGAATATAATAAAGGTAAAACTTACAATCTCAGTGTTACTAGTGACCAGGCGGATGAGAGGTTTAATGACAAGATGGAAAAAGACGAAGATGATGAAAGTTTGGAAGAGATAGAGTGTGACCGTGTTACCGAGATGACCAGCACGTCATCAAAGCCAGCAGGTGAGTGGATGAGTCAATAAGGAGCAAGCCTGTCGTAGTTAATTACTCTAAAAATGTATGGTGGTAGTCACAAAAAACTGAAGGAATTGAAAAAGTATTACAGTTATTGATAAGACCTGGTAGAGATCAAGAAATAACAATAATAACTAATCCAAACATGAACATTTCTTTTTGTATTTTGGAGTTTAACTGATAAAAATGAAGAACTCTTCGTATAGATTGAGAAGACGTAGCAAAAATATTTTTTTTAAAAATCACTGCTAGAACTGACAATAAATAATATTATGTCACTAGCTTACATGATAAGTACTTGGGGCTTTGAGAGATTAAATATTCTTTCAACTTCTGGCAAGAGCTGTTAGGACAACTATAAGTGATGAAGAATCAACATAGTAGTCTAATAGAAGCTACATAAACTATAAATACAAGTCACCTAAAACTTTTGTTTTTGTGTTGTCTTTTTTTCCAAAAACGTTGCAATGACGTAGGAAGCACAAGCATAAAGTTTATTTAAGTTTTAAGGCAAACTTTAAAAAGTTAGGAAACAAAATGAGGATTTCGAGTCAACTCTCTAGTAGCCTCGATTTCAGCCATGAAACACAGGGTCCTGGAAAGTGTGCACCAAACACTGCAGGGGTTGGACCGAGGAGGATTTAACATGGTATTGTTTTCTGCAAAAAGAGGGGTAGGACTGCAATCAGACTTATAAAAAATTAAATGGAAAAGACGTAAACAAGGTAAGGGTTAGCCTGACCGGACGTAACACTTTTTTGGATACTTTGGATTCCACCGCAGCTAAGTTTCTTCATTTTATTTTTTATTTTTATTTTCGTTTTATTTGTGTATTGTATGTTCGTTGAAAAAGGCTCTTTGCCGGAACGTTCTCTGTTTTGTTACGTCCGGTCAGGCTAACCCTTACCTTGTTTACGTCTTTTCCATTTAATTATTGTTTTATGACTCGAGATCAGCTCTTGAGGTCCTGAAAAGTGAGAAACGTAGTACACACTTGGTTGACGACATCTTTGATGACGTGGGTAAGCTGGAAAGACTCGAGGGTAAGGTGACAGTGCAGTGTATCCCGATCCATGTGAGTGTCCATGGCTAAATGACCCCTTCAGAAACAAGTGGTATCAGGAATGGATTAACAACACGGCTGCCAAGGGGTGGGGGTTATTCGCTTACATGCCAACGTCAAGCCGATCAGACAAGTGATGGAAATAAGTCACAAACATATTTTGTTGACTCAGATGAAAAGGAAGCATAGCACAATCAACTCATACTTCAACAGGCTAGACAACAACAGGGACTCGAACTGTCGGCATTTTAGTCTAACCTCTGAAACAGTACGACACCTGTTAACGTGGTGCCTCACGCTAGACATACCCTGGTAGGTTAGGGAGGAAAAAGAGTCCCACGTGAAGACAATGTTATATGACACTGCACACCAACGGAGCAGGTTGCCAAAGGCCTTAAGAGAGTAATCTTAGGCTCAAAGAACATGTGTTCAGTTTAGTAGCCTCGATTTGCATATCAAACATGGTACATCTAACTACTTCATCAATATTTAGAGTCTTTTTATTAACGTGAGGCTTTTAAAAATTATTATTATAACTATGCGTAATTAATGATAACACATAACGATTTTTAAAAAAATAAAACAAATTTATTTCATTCAAATCTTCCGACTAGGTGTCAAATGGAACTGTTGTCCTCATAATTTTATGGCAAACAGAGAATTAATTATTGTATTTAGTTTCTTTTGATATTTTGTAAAATTGTATGTGAAGTTTCAATTAACAAACATTTTTTTTTTACTGCAAGAATCTCATTGACTGTTAACTTAATGTTAATATTATTATAAAATATAATCTGCAATCTAACAATAGAAAATTATTTGATCTGAGAACTTTCCTCACATCTAAAAAATAGAAATGAATAAAAGAAAATATAACAACGAAACAAACGACCAATACCTAACTGCAGGTGAGAGCCAAAGCTCAGGTTTACCCAGGGTTAAGGACGCTGGTGTAGACAGGGAGCCACTTCAAGCCGATGAATTTAACCAACACAACATACATGATGAAGTTGTTGATGAACATCACCATCACGACACACCTGATGAAGTTGTTGATGAACATCACCATCACGACACACCTGATGAAGTTGTTGATGAACATCACCAACACATCATACCTGTGGAAGTTGTTGATGAACCCAGGGACTCATTCCTGAATACAATAGCTGGGCCTGAAGATTTTCCTGACAATAATGTTGAACATGACGAGAACCACCTGGAAAACGGGAGACTTTCCCAGGACATTGAGAGCCAACAGCCGGAAATAACGTCAGATATGCCCCATGACGTAGTGGAGGATGATGACGTGGCCATGATCTTTTCCATTGAAGCAGAGGGTGACGTTGAAGAAGGTAAGTTTTAAGACATATTGAACAGTAAATTTGATTATCATAGACGAAATACAAGTTTAATTGGGTAACTGTGTAAACGCTGTAACACACGGCTGATGATATTAACCAAAATGGCCTAAAGGTATTGAAAAAAAAACGTTTTGATTTATATTTAAGTTAAATAATACAATTATACAAACACTAGATTGTGCCAGGCGCCGTGGCGCCTGCGGCGCCCCCTTTTTTTGGGCGCCTACGGCGCCAACCTTTTTTTTAAAGACCAACTAACTTGTCCTTTTTTGATAAATACGAATTATTAAACTTTATGAAATGTACGCAAAGTATTTATTTAATAATAATAATAGGGGTTGTATTTTGCGTACCGATGCACACCAAACAATGACGTCATCATATTAAATATTTTTACAGCGCTCATCAACACACGATTTTTCAACTAAACTAACTGCTGTAGACTGTCGTACATCGCTCCTCAGCGTTTCAACTAAACTAACTGCTGTAGACTGTCGTACATCTCTCCTCAGCGTTACGTTACAAACATACAGAACCACACCACTGGGTGTTTATATATATTAATTTGCTTGTATTATTTCCACACTCAATGTACCCTTCAACCCTTTTCCCCATCTTAAGAAGTTCACTTGATAAATGATAAAAACTAAATGTTTGCAGATGGCGCTAATATTACATTATAATCACTGGCTGTTACTTTCTTATTTCCCATTGGTCTAATCGGTGTCATGCCACGAGCACGGTCTTATCGGGGGTGGGGGGGGTGGCAGTGACGTCACATGTCCGTGACTAAACGCAGCAGGAGGCGGGAACTTTGGCATTAAGCACGCACTTTGTAGTTTGCTGTAGTGATTCAGGCACTTTAAAAACATGCACATTAATTAAAATGTCTAATCTCAAATCCATAACTTGAGCTTGCATACAATTCTCTTTGTTTTTGCTAGACGATTGGATTTGTCATATCTAGGACACCAAAAAAAACGTCTTAAAGTTACTATATTTAGACAAGGTTTGGTAAAAGTAAAAGAATGTTTTCCAGAATAAATATAGACGTGACAATAATTTGCAAAATGTTTTGTTACACTAAACTTGTAAATACGTTTTTTTTCCTCGCCTTTATTCTACTAAGATGGGCCATATGAACATGTTATCAACAATGATCAGTTGATATAAATTAAAACAGAATATCCGGATACTAATTAACATCTTAATGCATTTTAAACGACATATTACAATGATGTTCTATTTTTTAAAAAAATCTGCTTTAAATGATACGTTCTATTTTTTAAAACATGTTAATGATTCTTTTCGGGGTATATTGTCAAACTATAAAAGCTACCGCCATAATCGAATTAACTGAGCAAAAACTTTCGTGGCATATAAGTATAGGTGACCGGTTCACTGCAAGCTAATTGTGCTGGTGTCTGAATATGAGAAGCTTGACTTATTGAGTGCACATGGTTTTGAAAAACCCTGACATGCGCACTCCGTGATAGCCATATTCATTGTCTGATAAGTAAACTTAATGCAGCAAATAAAGCTAGAATTACATATTGTAAGTAAATTGTCACAATTATTTACTGCTCTAGTACCACTTACTTAAAAATCGTGAATACTTAGTTCACTACGTCAAACGTAATCTTTATTGTACCAAACAGGGTCTACAACTCAGTTTTGACTACTACCAGCTAGAATAGTCCCCATTTTACTATAGGAATTTCATTTGAAAAGCCACCAAGCGCATATAGATTTTCAACTCAGTCTCGATGTCCAGACAGGTCTGAGAAAGATTCAAAGATGGTAAAAGTCTGTCTATCGTTTCTAAGCACACAAGAAATACAGCCATGTTGATACTCAGTATTTCTTTCGGGTCATGAACGTACAGGGAGATTAGATTCTTAGCTTCGCCACCTATTTGCTTGAAATCCTACATGTGGAAGAAAGTCAGCAGCCCCGAGCCTACGCTCTTCATGGGGGTTCCCAGAAAACCCACTCAGCTCACTGGCCCCCTAATGGAAGTAAAAGCTGAGAAGCCCTCCGGAGCTGTAGCTTCTAGAAGCGGCCCCCTGGGCATCCAGGACACTAGGTCAAAAACACCTTCCAATAAGTTGACCTCCCGAAGGAGGGTTGGAATTTTCCCTACTTTGACTCGCTTTCACTTTGGCGCCACCCCGGCCAAGCTTACGAGTCTAAATGGTTAGGACCACCGCAGTGCCGGGGATCATCAATGACCTACCTAAGGTGTAACCCCAACTGAAAGGTTTCCTTAGAGCTCGCGTCCAATTCGTTCCTAGCGGAACCTTTTGCTAATACGTGCTGGCACTCCTGGCCCTAAACCGGCACCGCTCAGTGGCGTTGATAGTTAATTGGGGGAACGAAACAGTAGCTTCGGAGTTATCCGACCCTTAACGGGTACTTTGGTTTTCATCATCGGCATTGCATCTAGATGCTTTGCCTAAGATCCGTACAGCGAACATCTATCTACTAAATGAGGTCATTTCCATTGAATGAAATCACTATTGGCCCACTATAGACTCTTGAGCTGCAACAAAAGTGCTGATATTGTGATGTTCTTGTCTCACGTGCATGTAGTGTTGATATTGTCAGTTTCCTATTTCACGTGCCAATAGTGGAACCATTGTCAGGTTCCTGTCTGACGTGCAAGTTGTGGTGATATTGTCAGGTTTCTATTTCACTTGCCAATAGTTGTAGGGAAGCGGGAAAATCAAATTCCGCTATGGTCATCAAATGCCTTTGCTACGTACGTTTTGTTAAACCAAGATTAATAACAAGGCTAAGATATGGCCACATGTATAGGCTAAATGTGACGTGGTCTGTATAATTTAAAGGTTGAAAGGATAATTGAACAGACATAAGGCATGTTGTAAATTACAAGAAAATAGATTTAAATGACAGACGTCACACAGTGATTTCAAGATTAAAATATTTTTATTGATGTGATACTATTAGCTCATCATACATTGATTCTATTGACATGACAGTGTGACATTTCATTCATTTTAACTGATAAAAATAGCAGGTGATGGTACAAAGAAAGAGGACTCGTCTCTTGTTGTTGCACTAGAGTTGGTTAAGCCCCCTGTCATTGAAGAGGGAAAGCAAGACTTGATAGAGCAAGATCATTACAGCATAGATGACGTGCCTTTACCGTAAGTTTTGTCGCTCCCATCTAAAACAACCCATCATTTTACATAACACTATTTCTTTTCAACATATAATTTTTTTTTTTAAATTACGGAGGTTCAGAAGGTATTCACTTTTTAAAAGCCAGTATGAAATGTGGGTCATTTTGAAAGGTATACATTGTTTTATAAAAAAAAAAACAACTATAAATTAATGCAACTATTTTAATCATGAGGAATTAAATTTAAAAAATGCCTTTCACTCTAATCTGACATTTGACCAAAAGTGAGTTGAATCTATTCAGACGTGGGCCATACACTTAATACATGTTTTTAGAGGGATTATAATAACACTGCATCAATCGTCAAAGCATAAAGCTAAGTTTTTTCTGTCCAGAAACAACGAAGATGTTGGATCGTTCAGTCCCAGAACCAAACTTGTCCCCAAAGATGTCATTGACGTTTTAAACAGACTGAAGCAAGAAAATGAAGATCTGAAGGTTTGTTGGCTCTGATAGAGTTATTTACTCTGCCTCTGAATGAGTCAGCATATTTTTAGTGCTGTTAACTTAAGGATTAATTTAAATTTTATCGTTAACTTTTAAAAAATTACTGAATAATTAATCGATAATTTTTATTAAAGCTTAAAAGAAGATGTATAACGTCATTAAACTTAAAATTTCTTAAAATGCCCATAACTTAAGTATTTCATTAAAAAAAAAATATTATGAAATATATTTAAGTATAAGTAATTCAATTTAATGTCAATGAATTAAAATTTTGTTATTTTTAATTAAGTAAAAAACAACATTTTTATATATCATTTTCCTTATAAAAACTGCTTATTTTAAAATTTACATTTTAAAAATCTTTTTTTCTTTAAATTGAGAAGTTTGTAAGTGAAAAACAGACTGTTATTAATTATTGATAATTAATTATTTATTAATAAATTGAAAAAAATGTTTAAAATATTTTCTTTAATTTTAATCGCTATTTTATCTATTAAAATAATTTTTATCGATAATTATTTTTACCGATTAATTGAGAAATTAATCATTATTTTCCGCAGCCCCACTATTATTTATTCACGATGCCCTTTTCTTAGGTTTCATTGAGACATCTTATATTTAAGATCCAAAGTGAGATACTAAAAAAACGTCCATCAATGCATCCAAAATTTTAAAGAATTACACTTCAGCACAGTCTTATGTTTGTTAACTTAGTTCCATTAGTGAGAGGGAATGAAAATGTTCACTCAAGAGTTTTTAATTTAGCATAGGCTCGCAGAGAAAGATTATGACTTGAAGACGTTACAAAACCTGGCTAAAGCAAGTACTGAAATGATTGCCCAGAAAGACAAGGGAATTTACTTCCTTCAGAGTGACTTGGAGCTGATGAGGTCAAAGATAGCAGAAGATCAAAATAAGGACCTCAAAGTAAGGTTTTCTTCTTTGTTTCTAAATGAAGTAGCCGAATTTCTATAACATATTTATGACGGCAGAATATTCTTATTATCTTAACACAGTAGAATCTCGCTATTCGTACACAGTATGTTCCGGGATGCAGTTTGAATGGCAATTTGTACAAATGTCGAATCATTTTTTTAAAATAAATAATATAATTTGGATTTATCCGTTCCTGACCCAAATATGATTGAATAATTAAAAATTATCTCTCTTAAGGTAATCATTGAAACGTTTTGCCTTTTCACAAATCATTGTTTCAGAAATGCTGTCACCAGCAAGTTGTTTTTCGTTAATAAAAACTAGTGCTTTTTTTCAGTGGGAACTCATGGGAACTGAGTTCCCAAACCTTTTTGTCCAGATTCGTGTATATTTATATTTTAGACTATTATAGTATTTTCTGACATAAGTGAAAAAAACAGATGTTCCCAAACATTTTTCGCTAGAAAAAAAGCACAGGTAAAAACTAATAAAACTTTTTTCCTACCAATTTCCTTAATCCTATCGATCTGAAATTTCGTACATAGATTTGTGGCACCCAACAATGTATTGTTTCAACATTTCAGATCGATCGAATGTACCGTAAATGAAATTAATGAATTTTTAGTTTATCTCTATGTAGCATGTATAGTGTATGCTATAATTGACCTCAACGGGTCACTGGAGTTGCACTCCAGCCCCCCCCCCCTAGAAGTCACAGGGGTTCTACCAGGTTGTCCATGGGAATGTTTTTCCCATGGGATTAACGTCCCATGTGATGGGATGGGATGGGACAGGCATAATTTGCTAGGGGATGGGACAGAAAAATATGTCCCATGGACAAGCCTGCGAATTACGGGGTAGCACTGTACGAATAACAGTTTAATTTTACTGAACAAGTTTTACCAAGAGCGAGTTGTAGAAATAGTGAGTTGTAGGAATAGAGAATTGTAGGAATAGCGAGTTGTAGAAATAGAGATTTTTAGGGACAGAGAGTTTTAGGAATAGCGAGTTGTAGAAATAGAGAATTTTTGGAATAGAGAGGTGTAGGAATAGAGAGTTGTAGGAATAGAGAGTTGTAGGAATAGAGAATTGTAGGAATAGAGAGTTGTAGGAATAGAGAGTTGTAGGAATAGAGAATTGTAAGAATAGAGAGTTGTAGGAATAGAGCATTGTAGGAATAGAGAGTTGTAGAAATAGAGCATTGTGGGAATAGAGAGTTTAGGGATAGCAAGTTGTAGAAATAGAGAAATTTTGGAACAGAAAGGTGTAAGAACAGAGAGTTGTAAGAATAGCGATTTGTAGGAATAGAGAGTTGTAGGAATTGATAATTGTAGGAATAGAGAATTGTAGGTATAGAGAGTTGTACGAAATGACGTAGCCGAATGGTGTGTTCCACTGCACTTATATGAGAGCAAACTTAAGTAGCTATTTATGACATGCCTAAAAGTACAATTATGAAAAGTTCATGGTGACGTGATAATGACATGCCTATTGGTAAACTAATTGCACGTCCATTTTTATTTTTATCAGATAAAAGAATTAAAGGAACAACTAACCCTTGAAATTCAGTCAAGTCGAGAGAAAGATGAGAAAATTTCTCAACTGGAGGAGGAGATCCAGAGATTGAGAACCACTGGTTTACGACAGGACTCCAGGAGTGCTGGAGAATTTAACCAGGGAAACAACCAAGAGTTGCTTGTTAAATCCAAGACATGTTTAGTCATGTAGAAATGTGGCTCGCCACTGCCGTCCATATAATACTCACTACACAATATTTATTCAAATTAATTACTTTTGCTTGTTAAATTAAATTTTTTTGTTACCTTCAGATTTGAATGAAGTCATAATCGTGTTGTATTGGTTCCTTTAAACAAAAGATTTGTCTTAATTATTGCTAATCTTAAATTTGTAAACATTTTTCAATACAAAAATAAAACTTCAGTCAATAAAGCCTGGGCTTCCAGTTTGAAAAACCATTAACTGTTGGGTTAACTTTATGAGTCAACTAGTCTATGACCGCCCTGTACTAGTCTGGTCTAGCCTAGTCTTATATCTTGAAATGGGAGATAAGTCTCTAAAAGAAAATCGTCTATCACCTGAGCAACCTGCTGAGCAGTGCCATTCAACATTGTCTGAGCGTAGGACTCACACGCCGCCCATCCACCCGGCTAAGTCCAGCGTGGGGCACGAAGTCCACTCAACTCATCGGCTAAACATTTGTCCACGCCACTTGTATACTTCAGTCTATCCTAAAACTTGGAAAAATGTTTACACAGTCAATATTTCTTCTCAGAAACTCTGGTCTTCACTGGAAATCACTGACACAAATAAAATCAATTTAACATAAATTATAAAGTTAGTTAAACCAAAATAAAAATAATTGATGTTTAAAGTTAATTAATTGATATTGGATTTAAATTCATCTACAACAACTTTAGTCTAAAATTTTTGGGTCACTTTTTTATACTTCTACAGCAAATCTTAGAAATATATAAGAAGCTGATGTATGCATGTTTAATATTTGTTTGCCTTTTCTGCATATTCAAATATCGCTGATTATAATCCAGAGACTAAATATTTACAAACGTTTTCAGAAACTTGCAATAAAGGGTCGGCTGAAATTTTTTTTAAAGTTACTCTAATACATTTATCTTGTCAATGTATTTCTTTCAACAATAATTAAGGAATTAAAAATAAAGAACACAAGCCATTACACACAATGAAATTCATGGCGAATATTTAAAAGGAGGGGGGGGGGCATGGGATTGAGAATGAAAAGATGTGGGGTCGTCTAAAAAAAAAGAGATTTTTGGTCAAGTCTTTCCACAACTAGAAATATGCAGACAGCTAAATGAACTTTTAAAGTTGTTCATACTACAAACAAACAACAGCCTCTTTTAGAACACAGTGCTATGTACACGGCATCAAAATATTTTGTGAGAGAGACTTGGCGACAACTGGCTTATAGGTTCGGTTAACATCTTTTTAGTATCAGCATATACAAATGACAAGACTCAGAACCTACTAACTACCGAAACGTATTTGTGTGTATGAAGTTTATCAGAATAGCACATCTTTTAAAAGGTAAATGCATGTTAAATAATTTAATTTGAATCGTAGCCATAACGCATTAATTAAAAGGGCAGATAATTTGAGTGCAAGTAAAATAAAGCGGAATAACTCCCGTGGACATTTGTCTTTCTTAATGAGACATGCGCCAGGCGGTGACACGCTATTTTTTATGCAAATCAGTTGCCATAAACTTAAGCATGACATAAGATGCTGGTCTGCGCTGCATTTTAAAAGAATTTAGTTATTGTTACGTGTACACCAGGTTTATGCGGCTGCTGTGAATTCTTCTAGTCACATAATACATGAGCTACAACCAGGTATACAAACACTTTAGGTGAACAGTACGAAGTATCGCAAAACTGTTTCCCTTCCACGCATACATTGAGACACACACACGCATACATTGAGACACTAAGACACAAACACTAACACACTGAGACTACATCTTTATTCCATCTCACTCTTCAATACGCCAATAAAATACTATTTAATTTTAATTCATACAAGATTTATCGGCTGGCAATAAAAACTAACTCTGACCACAAAATTTGACAACAAATGTTCCCTTGAAGCTGCGCGGCTGGGCCATCACGCTGATATTTTACAGACGTCACGCTACACTACAGAATTGTCGCGCAGAAATTTTCAAAAAAATTTAATAAAAAAAATGGATGCTACATAACTTTGCACACGAGTTTTTTTTTATTTTTATTTTTCACATGGACCAACGAACATTACAGAGAACTTTGCTGACAATCAAACACGATAACCACATTTGAAAACCAACATGACGTCAAAAGTTAAGGTTAAGTAAAAATATAAAAGTATACATAAACCTTTACTAAACATTATAACAAAAAATTGACACTTCTAGATATTTATGTTTGATCTCAAAAGCTAAAATGGCAAACTTTACCATTATTAGGTGTAAATTGGCTTAGATCAGGGGTGGCCAAAGTGCAGCCCGCGGGCCACGTGCAGATCTTTTTTGTGGCCCGCCAAGATATTCATAGTTTTTTGTGGCTCGCCAAGACATTCATAGTTTTTTGTGGCTCGCCAAGACATTCAGAGTTTTTTGTGGCCCGCCAAGACATTCAGAGTTTAATTTGTGTCCCGCCAAAACATTCAGAGTTCTTTTTGGTCCGTCAAGATATTCAGAGTTTTTGTGGCCCGCCAAGATATTCAGAAGACCAGCCTTGAACTTAGATTTGCTTCGTGTCTCGTGTTTTCCATCGGAGGGATGCGTCAATACGAATACGCGAGAAGTGTGATTACACACTTTTCCGGTTTCTCTGTTTTATTTCAATTTTGTCTTTGCAACAATAAAATTTAATATTTCCCGAGTGAGGCCATAAACCCTCCGAAAAATCCCGTGTGCTTAATAAGGAGCGAACACACAACTTTTTCTTTGGTATTATAGGCAATAAAGCAGAGTTCATTATGCCGTGAAACGATTGCCATAATTAAAGTGTACAATCTTAAACGACACCACGAAACAGAACATAATGAAAACTTAATGAAGATGAAACCAAAAAGAAAGCTGTAGATAGTGTTAAAACTCTCAAGAAGCAGCAACCATTATTTACAAAGCAAACAACACTTCAGGATAGTGTTACATAGGGTTGTTTCATCTAATCGATAACCTGGCTAAACGCAACGAGCCTTTTTCGGATGGCGAGTTTATTAAGTAGTATACGGTAGATTGTTAAGGCGTAATATGTTCAGATGTGATTAGCAAATTTGTAAACGTTACATTGTCCTCGAACTAAAATAGTGCCCCGAATAGACTCAATCATCGACGAACTTTTACTTTTTTACTTCTTTACTTTTTTTCTAAAATTGGCAAGTTATTTGATTGAATTTTAATGAAAGAATACAATAATTTTAAACGGTGCGGCTCTCCGCGAAAACCCGCTACCACTAAGTGGCCCCAAAGACAAAACAATAGTCCACCCCTGGCTTAGATGTATCTTCAGTTTTATAAGAATTTTAGCTGATATAATATAAATATATGTGAGAACCCCTGAATTGATAACCCACAAACCGAATAAGAACCTCTGCTTATTAACAACATAAACTAAAAAGTAAACACTGCTTAAATACAACATAATCTTAATGAAATAAACAGTACCTAGATACAACATAATCTTATTGAAATAAACAATACCTAGATACAACATAATTTTAATTAAATGAACACTGCTTATGTATAAAATAATCTTTATGAAATAAATTCTACTTAGATATAACATAATCTTTAAAATAACACTTATAAAATAAACAGTGGCGTAGTTAGGTGAGGGGGGGTCCAAATTTGTAAATCCCCCCAGGCCCCCATTAGAGGGGGGCTCCCAAAAGAGTCTCTGAGAATATTTTTTTTACATTAAATATTACATATTACGCCATCAGTCAAATTTATGAGGCCCCCCAAAGAAGCCAAGCTCCCCGGGCCCCCAAAGAGGCCAAGAACCCGGGCCCCCAAATCCTTATCTACGCCACTGAAAATAACTTAATGAAATAAACACTGCTTAATTGAACTATGATCTATCTGAAGTAAACTGCTTAGATCAGGGGTGTCCAAAGTCCGGCCCGCAGGCCAAAACCGGCCCACGAAGCAATTTTTACTGGCCCGCGGCCTCATCTGAAATAATTAAATTAACTAACGTATTATTTTTAACAACATTAAATATAAGAAAAGTTGACAAGTTTTACCGTTTTGATTACGTCAAAGGATGTTAAAAGTCGATAACATGGTATTGTTTACCAATTACTAGACTTCAGTCTTAAAGACCGACATGGGGAACAAATGTATTTGGTTCTGTTTGTTCTGCTGTCTACGACGCTGAATTACCATGTAAACAATATCTTTATTTATTAATGATGGCTATCGCCATGACTCATGAGCACAGTTGACAAGCAAAACTTATCTGTAATAAAGTCAGCTTAGTCAGGCTCGCAGAGTTTTTAAACTTCACTGTATCATTCATAAAGAAGTTCCTTGTGCTAAACACCTTTCATGTGATCGTGTTCTTAAGCCAGTGATAAAGGATATGAACTCTATTCGCTCAAAAACCCTGTTTCACAGTCAGTTTTAGCAGTGTCTTCTTGACATCCAGAGAGAATACAAAGTTGTTGTGTATCACAATGATATAAGATGGTTTAGTTGGGAGACATCACTTCAGCGCGTCTACACATTAAAAAAGAAATTGGGCAGTACATGGAAGATAAGGAAAAACCAATTCCAGATCTATATGTCTTGCATATTTTGCATTTTCAGTTGATGCAAAAGACATATAAACCTTCTTAACACAATTCTCCAAGGCCACAATGCAGTGGTAGGCCAATTATATTCACATATCAAGGACTTTGGGAACAAGCTGCAACTTTTTCAAAGGCAACATTTTCAAATTCAGCCTAATACCACACATTTCCCTTCACTGCAGAAAATCATGACACGTTTACCAGAAAGAAGCTTCAATTAGCAAATGCATAGGTATGTTGCAAATAGATCCTTGGCTGATGAATTTCAAAGACACTTTCATGACTTAATAACTATTGAAAAGATAAACATGGTTGTTTTTTTTTAAATCTGCATATTTCTCTGTAGATTTTGATAATACTGCAGGCAATCTGCAGCTGGAATTCATTGAGCTGCAAACTGATGCTGACTGTCGCAGCAGACAATTTCTTCTCTTTGACTTTTACAGTGAGCTTCATGGTTAAAGAGAGATTAAAAGGAATTCGAACATTTGTTTTTTAAAAAAATGCTTATCATGTTTGGCTCGACATACTTGTGTAAGCAGACATTTTCAGTTATGAATTTTAACAAGACCTGTGTGAGTGACTCTCAACTACGTGATATCATACGTACCAAAACCATGGCATTGAGCCTGATTTCACCACTTACAGCATTCAAGATCTCAATTTTACCATTCACATTAAAATTTTACAATAAAAACTCATCATACCATGTCATTTTCATAATATTATTTTAACCCGGCCCGCGAATATCTTTGCATAAAGGAATATGGCCCGCCATGCAAAAAGTTTGGACACCCCTGGCTTAGATACACACCAATCATTATTAGAGCCACTGCTTATGGAGAGCAAACATTAGCCAAGATCCCAACCCCGTTCACTTAGCATAAACGCCTGGTTTCCTGGCCGAAATATGACGATGGTCACCTCTGTTGACATGTACAGACAGATACATGGCAACCAACAGTCCCAGCAATGAAATGTCTGACATACTTCCGTCAAAAATGGTGATTTTACATGTGTGCATGTTAGTGGTGTGATAGAGAGAAAGTGTGGGAGAGAGAGAGAGAGAGAGAGAGGGAGAGAGAGAGAGTGAGAGAGAGAGTGAGAGAGAGAGAGAGAGAGAGAGAGTGAGAGAGAGCTCAGTATGAGATGGGGTAAGGCAGAGACATTAAAAGATAGAACAATAAAGAACACCGAAAAGGTTTGCCTAATGTTTGTATAAATGACTTCATATCGGATTTCCAGATAATTATGATAAAATCCAGATAAAATCCCATAAAGTCTGTATAATGTGCGCTATTCACTAAACATAAAGTATTCAGATGGGCGCTACATATACATCTGTGAGGGCATTGACTGACATCATGTTTTTCAGGAAATATTAAAATATTTCCTAGACTTTCGACATTGTCAAATTCCTTTTTTGGGTCTTCTCTCTCTCTCTCTCTCTCTCTCTCTCTCTCTCTCTCTCTCTCTCTCTGTATGTCTCTCCAGCGTGTTTATTGTGTTTTCCTTTACATTTACTTCACCGTCTTGTCTGTCTGTCTTTCGTGATCCCACGGAAAAACTAAATTAAAAAAGAACCACTCCCCGTGATTCTATCGAGCTGAAATTTTGTACATAGACTTTTGTCACCTAACAATGCAATCTATTAAAATTTAAGATCGATCTAAAGTGCTGTAATGAAATGAATTCATGTTTTAAATTTTATTTCTATGTATCTCTATATAGCATGTAAATGTTTACGCTAGCCTGTCGCGAGGAACGTATTATATTGAACGCGCGGTGTGTGTTATATTGAACATACTTTTATAATATTTTCTCGCTCTGTAAATGTTTATGTTAGTTTGTCGCGCGGTGTGTATTTTATGAAATATAAGGATGGTATAGTCTAAAGTTCTGTCTTTACGTGTTGTTTAATTCTATCTTATGGTCAACGTATAGCCATGATAGGATGCACAAGTGTCACAGCCCAGATAAGCACTAGGTAATCGTGGCAAGATGAACACCTGTCAACAGACCAGCTAGAAACGTTGATATCTTGTTGGAGCGCTCAAAGACACACGCGTAACTACGTCCTGTCCACACCACGGTCGTCATGTTGACCCTCACACCAACTGTGCAAACAAACAAACGCGACTATCTTTAACCCAACTTAACTGAGACACCTAGATCTACAGCTGTGTTTTGTATATCTGATATATGTACACATCTAAAATATCTTGCTATAGAGAAATCTCCACAGCAGTGTTTCTCAAACTTTTCGGGTAACGACACACTAAGAATATTAGAGAATTTTCGCGATACACAAAAATAATTTTTACTTATTTATTTTATTAAAAAGATAAAAATTTTGCATATTACTGTGATATATCAATTTGATGGATATGCCTGCTTAAAGGAACACATCATGTTACATCGGGGCTCCAAAGTTGACAAGCAAACTCATCATCAACTGTAAGGAGTCTCTCTCCATTCTTGGACTTGATTTCAGTAAATACCGAAAAACCATATTCACAGAACCAAAATGATGAAAATGGCAAAAATTTTTAATTATTTTCAAAATGACTGAAGGATAGACTTTCATGATTGCAAGCCAGACTTCTTAATTTCAGAAATTTTCATCATCTAAATACTATTAAGGCTACAGTTCACATGAGCTGGGATGAAGGAACTAATTTAATTATTTGTTTATCAGCTAAATTGATTAAGCCGGCATTTTAAGCAAGTTAAGATACAATTATTAGGGCTTTTAACGATTTCTTTTAAATGTAATCGTTAAAAATTTTAATCGTTAAAAAATTAATCGAGAAATTAATCGTTATTATCCACAACCCTACAAACTATATTAGCTTGTTTAATCTGCCGGCTTAGCCTACTTCAAAATAATACTTAAAAGTTCAATCTCTTACCGAATGAAACATTTCAAGCCAACTACACCGCTAGAAAGAATGAAAAATGAAAATGGCATGCACGGGAATCTAACGTCCTGCCCCACGCGAAACACACGTGCTTGATTTATTTAACAAACATTTTGTTTTGCTTTATTTTAAATTTCATAATAACCTTAGAGCTCAGAAACTTAGCAATATAAAATATTTTTTTCTAAATCTCGCGACACACCTGGAAATCTCTCAAAGTGATAAGTATGTCAATTTGATCGTCTCATGAAAAATAATTTAGCTGTATTTAGGGGCGAAATAAAACTTTAGTCTGTAAGGCACGGTTAAAAACATTTAGCCTGTAGGGTATCGGTTAAATCAGACTTTTAGCCCGAGAGAAGTAAGTTTGGTTGGGCAAAAATCTTTTTGGGCACCAGTTAAATTACAAATGTAAAGAGTTTTGGGCGCAGAATATTAGAAGGATCATTGATATTTTATTAAATCGACATCAAGCTTTTTATTCACCATGAAAACATTTTTTTTATTTAAAAGGACACATTTTGAGCCCTTAATAAAATCAGTTATGTAGCAAAATAAAAAGAAAATTATATATAGATGGCAAGTATTATTTTCATGTTTTCTTATCCATGGAATCTAAATCAAGAATTTTCCTTTATTATATCTTTTAACTTTCCTTTGCCCCTTTTGTTTTCTATACCTTCAATGAGTTGTCTCCCTTACTTCTAAAAACCAATATTTTGAACCACTCTATTTATTGCATAAAAACAGAAATAGCCTTCCATTGTCTTGCAATACTATTTCTGACTTACATTAATTGTTTAGCAACGCTTTGTTCCTCACTCATTTTACCCGAAGCTTTGTAACACTTATTAAACAAAACCTTTTTACTTGTTTTTGAGGCTTGTCACTTCTGTTATTGTTCTTCAATGATCTCTCAACTCTGTTGGCTATTTTCATTTAATTCATTGCCTCTAGTTCTATATCTTAAGATCTATTTATATACTTCACGATCATAATAATTGCAGTGTGTCTGCTAGTAATCTAAGAAGCCTTTTATGCTAGTCCCCATAAAAACTCACCTGCCAACTGACAACGTAGAGGTGAGAGTAGTTTAAAATATCCCATCCCCTCCAACTTTTCGTGTTGTAACTGATGTGTCCAGTGGATGACGTCACGTGGTTAAAAAACGTGGACGGTTGAAAACCTGGGAGAAGTTGGATACTCTTATATGTCGACGTGGATGTATTCGTATCCATAAATCTATTCATTAATTGAGGTAAGTGGATAAATTAGAGGGACATTAAAAAAACAAAAAAAACTTAGAAACACAAAAACACTTTTTTTTCTTCCAGCCTTGAGTTAAACACATATTTTTTTAGGGCAGGTTTGAGATCCAGTAAATAATTAACTCGATAAATGAACAACTAACAACTAGTATGTTTACTAATAGATTTCAGAACATAAGAACTAAATAATAGCAAAATATCTAATGGACTGAATGTAAGATTTTTGTCAATTGAATCTCGAGCCGTTCATCAACTTAACGTTTTGCTCATATGCGTTGGTGTTGTCAAATCTATTGGGTAAACTTTAAAGAAGTGCCATGGCTTAGTCAAATATTAAAGTTAACATTTGAAAAGCTAGCAGCGATTCGACTCTGTCTTAAATTTATCAAGTAAAGATTATACTCTTGCACGATTGTTTAGTAAAAATATTTCTTCAATAAATTACGCGATGGAATGCAACGTCACATTGTGACATGTAAGTAGAATATCAGCTGTTTAAGGTTAAATCAAATGTCAAGAGGAAATAAAATTTACGATAAATCAAGTACTGTAACGAATTTAATGTCAAGTCTGATCAGTGAAAGACAATTTGATACAAAGTTGGTCAATGATGATACAGAGTTGGTCAATGTTGATACAGAGTTGGTCAATGTTGATAGGAGGTTGGTCAATGTTGATAGGAGGTTGGTCAATGATGATA
>MUZC01003566.1:368521-380139 GCA_002072015.1 Radix auricularia | reverse complement strand
AAAAAAAAAAAAAAACAACAACAAAAACAAAACAAAGAAACTAATTTAAACAAAAACTAATTTTTAAAAAACAGATAAGCTAGTACTACTTTACAATGAGCTGCAAGATTCATTATAACAGGTGCATATTTCAAATTGACAAGAATAACGCCATTAATTAAATTGTTAAACTTAGAAACATTAAAGGATAGAATAATAAAGAGTAAAATAGTAATGAACCATAAGGCAATTAATGCTAACTTGGAAATACAATCCAAATACAATATATATAATCTAATACAACCCTCAGATAGACAAGATATATGGATAAAAACACTTTTCTTATTCAGTATGAAAGCACCTACATATACATTCTCGATTTTCCTGACTGGAATTCGGGCGTGAAATGGGTTGCCTAATAAAACCAGGAAAAGCAACACACTATCAAGATTTAATACTCTAATACAAATTCAAAAATAGAAATAAACTTTTGGTAAGCGTATGACGCAGTCATCTTCTGTCTGACTGATTTTTTTTAAAATTTCACTTTGGGACTCTCTGTTTTCTAGAAACTACCGTTTCCTATCAATCATCCCCCTTTAGTCACTGACGTCTGTGTAGTGAGAGGATGTTCAGAGCAGGACCTCCACAACATTGTACAGTTATGTAAGTAGAAAAGTATTCAATGATCAGTGGTGTACAACTGGCTAGATTAATAAGCTAAGCACAAATCAGTAGTGTCTAATCATTGATCAGTATTTTCCAGTTGGTAAGTGAAGAAATGTTTCACTTGTCAGTATTGTCCGTGTGGTTAAGTGGTTCAGTTAGTAGCTGGTAAGAATTGCCTAGTTGGGAGAAGATATTGAAATTAAACCATGTCCAGTTGTGTGTCTTTGACTACTACACGGCATTGAATTAGGCAATCTAGAGCTTTATATTTAGTTCTTAATTTGAATCAGACGAAAAAATACGTTTCCGATATTAAAGATAAATATTAATTTTATAGAAATATGTATGTTAGATCGTAAAGTCGTTAGCTAATCTAGTGTCACGTGGTTCAAAGACCGACTTAAAGAAGTCATGAACGTTTAAATCAGCTGAAAGCGGTGCAGGACTTTAAATTAAAGGTGATGCACCCTGATGCTGTAAGGTATAATTTATCACCTCAACGAAGACAGTTTTAAAAAAATAAAAATTACTGCATGGAGATTTTTTTAATTTACTATTGTTCACCTGGGGTTTTGGTTCACCCTCTTATACAGACACTGATTGAAAGAATAACTCCCTTGTCTCACTGTCTATTTCTCTATTCAGTTGTCAACCAGGAATCATGGCTAGGGAACTACTCGGTGACAGCTGTCAAATGCAAGGTTGACTCTCGTCTGCAAGATGATACAGCAGCACTTGTGTCATTGTAAGCATCATCGGTTGTACAAGTGGCGTCACTAGGAGGGGTGTGGTGGTGGTGGGTCACCCGGGGTGACACCATCAGGGGGGTGACACCAAAATCTAAAATTTTACTGTGTACGATTTTATGTTTAAAAAAAAGAGAGATAACTAATTTTTTTCACCCAGGAAAAAACAACAACGAAATACAATAAAATACGTTAAATGTGAAATCTTATTAATAAAATAATATCAGTTTACATGCAATAATCAAACAGTCCCAACAAAAGGAAGCGAATTTAGTTTTACTATTTACACTTAAATAATGGACTCGTTCAAAATTAGAAGATTTTAAAAAAAAAATTAATAAATGTTCTTAAAGTTTGACGGACAAGGCTTTAAAAAAATATCTTTAAATTAATAAATAAACAATTTTTTCTTAGTTGAAGGCCTAGGTACGTAGTAATTCTTTAAATTGTTGTCACATTAAAGAGCGCACGATGAAAGAGCGACGGTAAATGGGCGCAAACATAAGAGCGCTACACCTTGTTGGTAGTCCATCTTGAAACATTAGCATCTATTAGAACATTCGCCTTCAATCTTAATCTGCGTTCTTTTGTTGCGTTCTATTTTACGGGTCACTGTCTCGAAATTAATTAGTAAGTTACGCGGAGACAGCAATTTAAAGAAGACAGATTAAAAAACATGTCGCGCTTACAGTTGAATCACTAGGGGAATGCGAGGAGTGCGAACCGCACCAGGTGACACCATCAAAAGGGGTGGCATCAAAATGCTAAATTCTGTATGTTTCCGTTAGTTGGCACTGAAAGACTCGGAGGAATTTTATAGGTTGAGTCGTTAGTGGGTGACACTAATGAGCTACCAATCCTAGTGACGTCTCTGGTATTGTATACCAACATTGTCATCAATAGCTTCACTATTGAAATCATTCATATATTCATTCTTTGATCATCACACATGCAATTATCAGCTCTTAAAACATTAATGTAAAAGAAAAAAAAAACCTCTATATTCAGTGAACCACCCCTGCCAGAATAATTACACGAGTTTTAAAGTCATTCAACTTTGTTTTTATCCGTCAACTTATTGTGGCACAACCAGAAATAACACCACTATTCTCCCCCGCCCCACCAGCAACACAATCCACTACCATCAGTTCCAGCATTGCAGTTGTCGCTCCACCGCTTTGTGATCATTAACAAGTTTTCTTTAATGTTCCATGTAGATGTATCATCGCTGTCATCTTATTGTTGGTGGTGGTAGGAACGTTGTTTGAGATCTGGCTCCGTGCCCGACGTCAGGGGATCAAGTCTAGTCGAGATGTCAGCATCGGGGAACAGCCGCGTGTTGCCAGTTTGTACCGGAAGGGAACGACGCACAGCGCTAGAGATGAACACAGACCTTCTGTGGACCAGCCCAGACCAAATGTTGACACCACAAAACAGAACTTGTCCGAAGGTGACCTTGCTAATCACAACGTATCAAATCCTAACTCTAAATGTCAGGACGAGGTCCATCATAATACTGGCAGAGAGCACGGCTTAAATTTGGATACGGTGGATAAGAATGGGCCGAATCTGACCGGATATTCCTACATCAATAATGCATATAGCTTAGACGACTCAGTGAATTCGAACCCCAAAGGAGAACAAAAAGAAATAAGCGAAACCACCTCAAAAATTGTATCTGATAAAGTTATGTATCAGTCAGGAGACGTGTCATTAGATGTTTCCAATCAGTTGGAAGCCCCAGTCAGTGTAGGTGAAACCACACAAAGCCAGAATCAAACTCAATCCTCACCCGAACCCACGAAGGAAAACGCAGAATGTGGCTCACTCAGGGCAAGCACTACCAGCAACGACATATTTCAAGATGGTTTACACGCCCCTGAGGTCAATAATAGTCACGTTGCTGTCCAAGGCAACGGTCCCTGTGATCGAAAAGAATCTGTTAGTGTCCGTATGAGAACTGTTATATCCGGCATCCTTCCGTCTCGCGAGACGATGGTGCATCACCGTTGGGTTGGGTTGCATTTCCTCGAGTGACTGTGCAGTCCTATCCTTGAGTGACAGTCTTTGCCACAGTTTTTACACACGAGTTCTGTGCTTCCAAATGTTTTGGTCTTTCTCCTAGCTCTTCTGTCTGCAGCCTCCTCCATTCTTCGCTCCTCGGCTACTATGACGCCCTCTTTGACAACTGTGCGCCACGTAGGTCGGTCTTCTGCCTTACACTCCCAGTCACTTGTATGTATTTTGGCTGCTTTCATGTCCCTTTACAGACATCTTTAAATCGCAAGCGTGGGCGACCTGTTTTCCTCTTTCCTGAAGCAAGTTCACCATATAGGAGGTCCTTCGGGATGCGGCCGGGGCTCATTCTTTTGACATGTCCTAGCCACCTCAGGCGTCTTTCACTAAGAATTGAGAACATGCTTTGGGTATTGGCACGCGTTAGTACCTCACTATTAGGCACTTTTTCTTGCCATTTAATACCAAGGATGCGGCGCAAGCATCTCAAATGGAAGCTGTTAAGCTTACGCTCTTGTGATGTATAAGTGGTCCATGTCTCGCTCCCATATAGTAGTGTACTGATGACACAGGCTCGATAGACGCACAGTTTGGTTTTCTCCGTTAGCTTGGTGTTTTGCCAGACCCGCTTATTTAGTTTAGCCATTGTTGCGGCTGCCTTGCCAATTCTGCTGTTTATTTCTTCTTCAATGGACAGTGTATTGGAGACCTTGGATCCCAAGTAGGTGAAGCTGTCCACAACCTCCAAGTTTTCATTATCGATATTTATGGTAGGAGGAGGTCGAGTGTCTTGGGCCATGATGTTTGTCTTTTTCAAGCTGATTTGCAGACCAAATTCTTTGCAGGCATTGGAGAAGCTTGACACGAGTTGTTGCAAACCAGATTCTGTATGTGCTGTTAGTGCCGCATCATCCGCAAATAGTAGCTCTCGAATTAGGACATCCGTCGTTTTGGTCTTGGCTCGGAGGCGGGCAGTGTTGAAAAGTCCTCCATCAGCTCTGGTATGTAACCAGATTCCCTCACTGCTATCCTTGAATGCGTATCGAAGAAGTACAGAGAAGAATATTGCGAAGAGTGTTGGTGCGAGTACACAACCTTGTTTAACTCCGCTGCTGACAGGGAAGGCCTCTGACTTAGCTCCATCGAACTGTACTGTGCCAAGCATATTTTCATGGAACTGTCTGATGATGGCAAGTAGGTGAGGGGGACATCCAATTTTTGCCAGTATTTGGAATAGCCCGTTGCGACTGACTAAGTCGAAGGCTTTTGTAAGGTCCACAAATGCAATGTATAGTGGCATCTGCTGCTCTCTGCATTTTTCCTGGAGCTGTCGTATGGAGAACACCATGTCTATGGTAGACCGACCGGACCGGAAACCACACTGAGATTCTGGATAGACGCGGGATGCTAGGCTTTGTAAACGTTTTAGTATAACGCGGGCAAAGGTCTTTCCTACAATACTAAGGAGTGAAATGCCGCGATAATTATTGCAATCACTCCTATCACCTTTGTTTTTATATAGTGTCACTATATTTGCATCCTTTAGGTCTTGGGGGATGTAGCCCTGTTCCCAGCAGAGGGACAGAATCTCGTGCAATGGTTGGAGTAAAGCTGTCTTGCCACTCTTTAGAACCTCTGGTGGTATTCCATCATTCCCAGGCGCTTTTCCACAAGCTAGACTGTCAATTGCTTTGCTCAGCTCTTCCTGTGTGGGCACGACATCAAGTTCTTCCATGAGTGGCATATCTGGGATGTCATCTAGAGCGGTGCTGGAGACTGTGGTAACTGTTGAATACAATTCCAGATAATGCTCAACCCACCGTTTTAGCTGTGCTGCCTGGTCTTGAATAATTTCTCCATTTTTGGACTTTAGGGGAGCAGCTTTTGACGTCAAGGGGCCCGTTGCCTTTTTGATGTTTTCGTACATGACTTTTGCATTGCCCATGTCTGCAGCTGATTGTATACTGGAACAGAGCTTAAGCCAGTAGGTATTGACACATTTACGTGCAACCTTTTGGGCAAGTGACTTAGCTGTTTTTAAAGCATGCAAATTGTCAGGTGTAGGCTTTTCCTTGTAAGCCATAAGAGCTTTCCTTTTTGCTTCAGTGACGGGTTTCATCTCGTCCCAATGTTCATCAAACCAGTCCGTGTTTTTGTGAGATTTTTTGCCAAAGGCTTGTATTGCGGATGTATAGATTGTGTCTCTCAGTTGCGTCCATTTGGAGTCAATGGTGACGCATGGGGACATCTTTGAGAGACTTTCCTTCACCTTGTCTTTGAACAGCTGCGCTATCGCAGGGTCTTTCATGCAGGAGGTATTGATGCGTGGACTTCCCTTTTTCTTTGTGTGGTACGAGTTTTTCCTCATTATTCGTACTTTGCTGGCGACAAGGGAATGATCCGTGTCACAGTCGGCACTGTGATAGCTGCGAGTGAGTAGGACGCTAGCTAGTTGTGCACGCCTGGTGATAATGAGGTCCAGCTGGTGCCATTGGTGGGATCGAGGGTGTCTCCAAGATACTTGATGTATATCCTTGCACTTGAAGAAAGTGTTGGTCACACACAAGCCTCGTGAGCAGCACAATTCCAGAAGCCTTTGTCCATTTTCATTTAACTTTCCTCTTCCAAATAGTCCAAGGCAGGTGGGCCAGGCTTCGTGGTCGCTCCCCACTCTAGCATTGAAATCTCCTAGGAGATAGATTGCCTCGTCTTTGTGGATGCCGGCTATTGCCTGGTCTAACGCTCCATAGAACTGGTCCTTCTCTTCCGGAGTTGAATAGAGTGTTGGGGCATACACACTAAGAATGTTTGCTGGGCCCGCAGTTGTTCTGAGTCTTAGAGTGAGGATCCTCTCCGTGCCTGATGACGGTGGTTCAATGGATGGTAGAAGAGTGTTTTTAACAGCGAAACCCACACCATGCTGTCTAGGTTCGTCTTTCGGTCTGCCTTGCCAGAAGAAGGTGTAATTGGCCTCTTTGAGTGAACCGTTGTCTGGGAGCCTTGTCTCCTGAAGGCATGCTATGTCAATCTTTAGCCTTTTAAGTTCTCTATCGATTATTCCGTGTGTCGTTTATGGACAGATCATGCAGATCATCAGTGATGCCGGGACACATAGTCCTCACGTTCCAGCTAGCGATTCGAAGAGCTGGGGTCTTCTTTTTCTTTTTTGTATTTCTTGGTGCAGGGCTTAGTGGCCCACTTGTTGAGTGGTACTCTAATCTCCACGCCATGACGGGATAGCACCTATTTGACTGGGGGCTGCCCAGTTTGAGGCGGGCGGTAGCTGTCCAGTGAGACATTGGTAGTCTCTCCCACCGTCGGAAGCAGCCCCTGGCGCCTAGCTCTACGTCAATTGAGCTTTGGCTTATAACCGGTAACTGCTGCTTCCCGTGTTTTGTCGACACCTTGCGGCGACGCTGGAGTGTCCTCTCCAGAGGTGATGCAAGCCTGGGCGGGTATTATGGAGAATTAGCTGCTGCCCATACAGCATATCCCCCCTCTCCACGTCAATGGTGTAACCAAGGGAACGACTTGCGTCGATGCAGCTTGGCTGCCATTGGCGTCGCAGGAGCTGCCGGTATGTACATAAGTCTTATGTATAGACCGCCTGTAGGTGCTCCAATTCCTGATTTTCTATCAGGGTTTGCTCCCTTAGCCTTTCCCGCAAGGGGTGCCAGAACCGGGGTTTGAACCCGTGACCGATTTTTATTTTTATTTTAGAATTGTTTTTGTACCGCAGCGCACTAACACTTTGACCACCGCGCCCCCATTTCTACATTTCATAGCTTGATAGTATTCCTGATAAAGGATGAAAATATTAATTTTATTATTACTCTAAACATTATTTATAGACTTTTGATGTTTCAAAGATTTGTAACATGACATTTTATATTAGGGAAATGTGTCACAAACAGATTATTGATTGCATTTAAATTAAATGCTCTGTCTAGCTACATACTGTTAAGGCGTTATCAAAGCTCAGGGGCAGCTCCAAGAAAGAACGATTAAGTATTTCTTTCCCGAGAATGCAGAAAAGACATTTAAAAACGCAGTTGTCCATGATAGACCAACAAGACCAGTCAGTACCTAACACAGGTTTGTGGCGCTAGGCACTGTTACATCATTTAAACCATCTTACGTCTCACCACATAAACAATGAAAACTAATTGATCTAGAACTGAAATGAAGTGAGCTAATATTTTCAAAAATTGGAATTTTCAAAAGTATGTTTTTGGAAGCGTGTCTGCCATGGCATGTTCTTATGATCTCTCTTAAGTTTTTTTTCCACTAACGCCGTAGTTTATGTTTCTATTTTTCTTAGTTAATAACCTAATTGATTTTGTTTTTTATTTTTATTTATTTTTGTTCTTGTGTTTTAAAATGTTTCAGTTCTTCTTTTGGAGCGCCTACTTGTGTGCTTTTCCATTCGCCGTAATTTGAACAATGTCCTCGGCAAGGGACATGCAGACACAATGTTCTGTCTTAATGGCGTCAGGGTCCTGTCCATCGGATGGATCGTCATGGGATCGTATTACGGCGCTCTGTACTCGAACCCGACAGTTGTTGGTGAGTTCTTGATATTTGTAGGGAAGTAATGGCTGATCGAGCAGTAGGTAAATTATTGCTGTTCTAGTGGTAGGTAAATTATTGCTGTTCTAGCAGTAGGGAAATAATTGCTGATCCAGCAGTAGTAAAAATAAAAGTAATTCTATATTGAAGTTTGATCAAATTTAGATAAATTTAATTTGTAGATATGAAGTTACTAAGATGATTTTTAAAAAAAAACTTGTGTTGTATTAAGATTAGTTATAGGATACCTGTTAATGTATATAATTTGTGTGAGTATTTTAGGGATGTTACTTACTTTAGTAAAGTAAGTTAAAACCATTTGAGTATATCAAGCATTGGTGTAACCGACATTTAGCAACAAGTTTGGATTTTTGAACCTTTCTTGATCCATAGATAAGTTTTTGTTTTCTTGTTAACCATTTTATTATGTCATTCTATAAACTTAAATTCTACTCGCAGACAATCATGTGGACGCGGTCAAGATGACCCAGTCTTTCTGGACACAGGCCATGATAAACACAACCCTAGCTGCTGATACGTTCTTTCTCCTCAGGTGGGTGGTCACGTGTGTAGATGGGACATTTCATCATCAGATGGTGTTCTATAACCTCATAAAGTTAATTCTTTAAAAACTTACGCCATGTACACCGATAATTATGCCCATTAATTCTTCAATGATAAGCTCTCCAAGCTCAGTTCTGCAAAGTTGCACACATTCAGTGTTGCTCACAATAATGTACAAATACAGGGGGCTCCAAACTTTTCTTCTGCAGGCCGCATTAAATGTCACAAAGCAGCTTGGGGGCCAAATACAGACAGTTTTGTGGTGAACTATACGTAATAAATAGTATCTCTTTTTGGGGATGAAAAGGTCTCCAGGGGCCCCTTTGAGAAGATCTCGCGGAGCGCTGTGGGCCGCGGGCCGTAGTTCGGAGACCCCCGATTACACTTAAACAGTGCATGGTATGAAGAGTCAGGGGTAAATGTATGTATGCTATGTACTAATTAGAAAGAATGAGATTTATTGGCATCCCATATTTAAGTGACAATTGTCTTTCGAAGTCTTCGACCACGGTGTTACTCAAGGACACATACTGGGGCACAAAGTGCGCGCGCACACATACACACACACACACACACACACACACACACACACACACACACACACACTAGTACACACGAAAACTCGCACACACACACACACAAATAGATTCATTAAGAAGAAGTCGTGATTATAGGTTTACGATTAAATTAAATAGTAAATTGTTGACACATTTGAAGCTTTTTCGGCAGCTACATCTACATTTAATAACACCCTCACTATTTATGTGTTTGAAACATTTTTTGGTGTAAACATTATGTATTCAAGTACATCGTATGTGCAATTGACCATAATATTAATTTTTATACGTGTCACAGTGGAACGCTTTATGCTTACAACTTTATGAAAGTCAAAGCTAAGAACAAGACAAAACAGTTGCACCGTGTAATGACCATTGGCGAATACATCTGGATGGTAGCACATCGTTTGGCCAGGTAAACTTTGTGGATGACAAGACATCGTCTGGCTAGGTAGACTTTGTAGATGACACGACATCGTCTGGCCAGGTAGACTATGTAGATTATAGGACATTATCTGGCCAGGTAGACTATGTAGATGATAGGACATTGTCTGGCTAGGTAAACTTTGTAGATGACAAGACATCGTCTGGCTAGGTAGACTATGTAGATGATAGGACATCGTCTGGCCAGGTAAACTTTGTAGATGATAGGACATTGTCTGGCCAGGTAAACTTTGTAGATGATAGGACATTGTCAGGCCAGGTAAACTTTGTAGATGATAGGACATTGTCAGGCCAGGTACACTTTGTAGATGATAGGACATTGTCAGGCCAGGAAAACTTTGTAGATGATAGGACATTGTCAGGCCAGGTAAACTATTTTAATTTTCAAATGTTCATCTTCTTTGTCTAAAAAATGTTTTCCTAGAACCCTGTGCAAATGTGTCCATTTTCTTTTTATCCTGAAATTCGGACCCCTATTTTGAAAAATCAAAATATTACTGACAGTAATCAAAGTGAAGATACTAGACAAACAATTAATATACAGTGAATCAAATCACTGTATATTTTTTTTCATGTTTATTATTAGGTAATTTTAAAAACGTTAACGATTAAAATTAAATTAATCGATAACAGCCCTAATAAATAAATAAATAAATAAATAAATATATCGCATATACTCATTCTAAAGCCGACCATTTTTTGAAAAAATCAAGGGGGAAAAATCGGGGTGGGTCGGCTTACGTGCGGGTCATAAGGAATTTCTGCATTTACGTTGAATATCGGTGTGTATGTATATATATATATATATATATATGCATGTATGTATATAAATAAATATAGACTGAAATAAGAAAAATTAACAACAAACATAGAAACGAAATTTAAGCGAAGGCAATCTCCATATTACATGTCCACCTACTCTAAGGATCACTCAATGATTGGTGTCTATTTACACATTGTTGCTAAATCTAATTCTAAAACCACGACGCTGGCTCATCATCAACAGAATCTTGCCCTGATGATTATGATCTACACCAACCTGGGGCCCCACGTGGTTGCAGCTGTAGAGCAGCACCCAGGCCTCAAGCTGGGATCAACTTGTCATAGCAACTGGTGGGCCAATGTCATTTTCATCAGCAATTTTTACAATTCTGATAGAATGGTAAGTTGTTGTTTGTTTTGATTGCCTTTTTAATATTCAACACATCTAATTGTTCAATAATCTTCGATGTAATTCATACAATACAACACATCAATATTCTCCAACAATACAGCACCATGCACATTTTCTGGTTCCAAGCGTAAGTTTTGGGCTAATTACTTATTCTCCATGTTTCAGTTGATGTCTTTGACTTATCACTTATCCTCCATGTTTCAGTTGATGTCTTTGACTTATTACTTATCTCCATGTTTCAGTTGATGTCTTTGACTTATCACTTATCCTCAATGTTTCAGTTGATGTCTTTGACTTATCACTTATCCTCAAAGTTTCAGTTGATGTCTTTGACTTATCACTTATCCTCAATGTTTCAGTGGATGTCTTTGACTTATCACTTATCCTCAATGTTTCAGTTGATGTCTTTGACTTATCACTTATCTCCAATGTTTCAGTTTATTTCCTTGACTTATCACTTATCTCCAATGTTTCAGTTTATTTCCTTGACTTATCACTTATCTCCAATGTTTCAGTGTATGCCGTGGACTTACTATCTAGTCAACGACTTTCAATTTTCATTGTTATCTCCCTTGGTAGTAATACCTCTTCTCTGGTAAGAAAACGGATATATACTTATGTAACGCATAGAAATAAAACGAATAAAAAATAATTTTAAATAATAATAATCGTTGAATCGTATGGTTTCGGCGCAAAATTTACGCTGCAGGTGTAGCTTTAGTTAAGCAAGAATCTTATTAACCATCGCTAAGCTATACTTTTAGTGCCACTCATCCATCCATCCATCCATCCATCCATCCATCCATCCATCCATCCATCCTATCTATCTATCTATCTATCTATCTATCTATCATCTATCTATCTATCTATCTATCTATCTAACTATCTATCTATCTATCT
>MUZC01003566.1:307470-368233 GCA_002072015.1 Radix auricularia | reverse complement strand
ACTTTTAGTGCCACTCATCCATCCATCCATCCATCCATCCATCCATCCTATCTATCTATCTATCTATCTATCTATCTATCATCTATCTATCTATCTATCTATCTATCTATCTATCTATCTATCTATCTATCTATCTATCTATCACACACACAAATGAACATACACTCACACACAAAGTAGGCATGCGCACACACAAATCAACACACATAAACAATTGGGCGTTAGTCACGAATTAATGTCATGGATAAGCGTAGGACGCAATAATATCCCGTGTGAAAGGAAGGTCTGTAATATATAAGTTATTGTACCATAAGTGCATACGTTTATTTGCACTTTGAGTCAAAGTATAAAATTTCTTCGCACCTATGTACTTCCTTTGTCCTCTAATTATAATGTCACTTCGTTATATTCATGTTTGCGCCCTTGCACCTCGGTGTCCGGGGACATATGCCTCCTAAAACCCTATTATTACTTTCTGCTTGCGATATTTTACGTTAAGCAATATGTTGTTTTTCACTGCCACAGTATAATGTATTTCGATAATTTTTGTTTTTTTAATTGAAATTTTCATTTAAAGTATTTTCAAAAGTCCAGCCACCAAAAAATATTATTATTTTTAAAGAAGTATAATCTAAATGTTTAAGAATGTCGGGTGGCCAGTGTTGGTCTTTTCTAATAATAGAAATTTGATAAGTTATTAACTATTGCTAGATAGTATCATGAGTTCCAAGAAATTGCTAAACGTAATAAGGGTCCCTCCCTTAGAGATGTTTTTACATGGTTTCTCATTGTTATGTTTCTTCCACCAGCTATCCTGCTCTAGGGTTCTGTCTTGTTACGTTATTGACTGGAGTTCAAATCCTCTCTGTTATGGTCTTCAACTCAGGGATAAACGGAAGTGTGCTGAGGTTTGTTTGTCATGTTATGTGTGTCATATGCACGAGGTGGCGTCGTGGTTTTAATGTGTCATCTGTAAAACTTGGTGCAGTGGTTTGATTTAATAATCTTCAAGACACTGTTGTTTTGTTTGAATTAGTAAAAGATGTGTCGTACTTTGCATTCATTTCAATAACATCCAATCTCAAATAGTTATCAGAACATGGATCATGCCCTGTGATCAGTAATCTCTCACTCTGACTGTGTCACAGGATGGTTGATACGAACTACTTCTCGCAAGTTTACGTCAAGCCTTACTGCCGAGTGGCTCCTTACGTTATCGGCCTTGGCCTTGGCTACCTCTTGTACACTGGAAATAAGAAAGTCAGTCTGAGGAAGGTGAGCAGAATGGTCTCCCTTTACCAGTTACCTTTACCATGCACCTTCTAAACGGTAGGAATCCATAGGCGATTACACAATCTAACATTTTGTATGCGATTCTTTATAACTGTCAGAGGCGTCACTTGAGTTGGTGTCACCAAGTGCGGATGTTCATGGTATCACCCCCTTTTGACTTACCCTTAAAATTTCTCCCGAGTCTGTCAGTGCCAAATAATGCGCACATAGAGAGTTCCACACACTAGTGACGCCTCTGGGTTAAAGACTTAAGTAACACATAGGTTATGGTTCAATGTTATTCCTCTAATGTTGGCGAAAATCAGGAGATGGTTACTTTATTTAGCCGCAACTTTCACTTTTGAAACTAAGGGTAGACACATCAGAGGAGCTAGACAATCTTTCAAATGTGGACGATTGTGTGTTTGAAACACTTGTAGTTCTCGTCCCTGACATTGGCAAGGTGGTTACAGTACAATTCCTGGCTGGCTATGCTTTATTGTTATTTTTTTAAACTACACGTTTTTATGATGTTAGATGAATTCAGAATTACCAATACACATATAGAAGAAAAAATATATTATTTGTGTACTTTGATAATCCACAAGATCATAATAGAATAACGGCTTACTCCCTGTGTGTTGACATTTTCACATCTCTGCGTCTTGTAAAGCAGACGTGATATCAACATGAGTAGATCTACCTGTAAAGAGTGTATAAAATTTAATTCATCATTTTTTTACGGGTATGTTATGGATTTGATGTTTCAGGTCCCCCTGTTCGTTGGATGGGTAGCCGCCCTTGGCGTTGTTGTGGCGACGCCCTACATGACCTATAGTGAGAACCAACAAGGAGGGACCCTATGGTCGGGAGTCGAACGGTCGCTGTATGATGCGTTAACACGACCAGCATGGGCACTAGCTGTGGGCTGGATCATCTTTACTTGGTGTAATGGACAAGGGGGTAAGTAGGAAGGGGGGCAATGAACGTAGGTACATTAAACAAGCTGGGTTGTGGAAATGGGGTCATTGTAAAGGGATTGGGGTCAATTAAACAAGGGTTGAGGTAGAGATTAGGTATTGGGGTCGTAGAACAATATATTTTTTGAGGTAGTGGGATCATTGATCATAAGGTTTTGTAAAAAGAAGAATGAAGTAAAAAGGAATATTAGTAAAAAGAGGGGTCCTCGAACAAGCGATATGGAATATATAACTGCTTAATTGGACACACTTCATAGATTGATAAGGAGATCAGTTGCTTTTTTAGGGGATTAGGTTTGTTTCAGGAAATGGTGCTATAGTTCAAATGATGGTCACGAACTACCTAAACTATTTATAATTTAATAGTAATAATAGCGAAGTAACCCACTCATTTAATCCGTAACGCTATGGCGTCATTGTTTGAGCTATATTTTAATACAATTTGTGCATTAGGAGATGTGCAAAATACGTATAAATTAAAGATTACTTTTGAAATAGTTCAACAGTACATAGCAGTTAAAAAAGCGTGTGCTGTTTATCGCCGTAAATAATATTATAAGACGTCATTGTTTTAGCTTATACTTTAATTTTGTAAAATACTCTGTGTGCATTTCTGGAAGTTTAAATATTTCGTATTTATAAAACAAAGATAAGTTACCTTAAGCTTTTGAAAAAAAAGTGGACACCCTTGTTTTTAATAGTAGATAAACTTTGTTAAAGGAAATGGCGCTATTTGAAAGACAATTTGTGTTTATAAACTATATATAGTTTGTAGACAAATAAGTAACGGAAACGAACTTTCGTAAAAAATGGTTCTAGTGATCTATGCGTATTTAGTAGACAAGATATTATATTTGTGAACAGTGTGTGTTAGAAAAAGTTGGCGAAAAATGAGTTACAGATGATAAGTTAAATATATGGTACAGTTATATGTAACCGTAGACAATGGGTATTAGTACAGTATGTAAATTATCGAACAAGGAAAAAACTCAATAACTCAACAAATGAATTCTTATGATCATCTCTTATCTTATTTAGGATTCATCTCCAAAATTCTTTCTTGGAATTTCTTCATTCCCTTGTGTCGCATTACGTATGGAGTGTTCCTCATTCATCCTTTTCTCATAGAGGTATTCGTGGCTTCCAGAGGTTCACACATATTCATAACGTCAATTGAATTGGTGGGTAGTATATCTTTCATTACACATTATATTTATAAAGATCTATTGAAATGTGTAAGTATATAAGCGAGCTTTGCATAAAATATATTATTTATATACTGATAAAACTACTTTATAATTTTTTAATATTTTTTTTTCTTTAACTTTCAAAACACAAATCAATCAAAATTTTATTTTTAAAATAAAATAAAATGCCCCAAATTCAAGACATTTAGTACAAATCAACAAGTGTTTTATTTAAGTTAGTAAGGCTTATCTGGCTTAAATCAATCAATTAGTAAGCGTAAAATATGATATTTCGGAATACAGTTATTGAAATAAATTTATATTTAAAAAAAAAAATAAAGAATAAAATGTTATTTTATTAACTTATCAAAAATATAGGTTAAACTATCTATAGAAATGTTATCAACATCATAAATTAATATATAAATATTATTAAATATATATTTGAAATAAAGAACTTTTGTTTTCAGTGGTAAGAATTATGAATATGTATACCAAGTGTCGTATATCATGGTTGAAATTTGGCTTTTAATCGTAATTCAAAGCTATACTCCGAAAGTCATAGTTGTTCGTTTGTTTCTTACAGATTTTCTGTTTCATCTCAGTCTTCGTCTCCTGTTGGTGTCTCGCCCTGGTCTTCATTGCAGTTGTCGAGCAGCCGTTTGTTGGGATAGAAGCTCTTGTTCGCTCAAGCTTTCAAAACAAAAATTCTGCTCATGGGTCTTGACAGAGGTTCTTTTTTTACCAGCTAAAATTTAGGGTTACTTTTATCTAACAACTGATATTTAGAGTTACTTTTATCTAACAGCTGATATTTAGAGTTTCTTTGATCTAGCAGCTGATATTTAGAGTTACTTTTATCTAACAGCTGCTAATTAGACTTACTTTAATCTAACTCCTGATATTTAGGGGTATTAGTCTAAAAATTGAATTTTTGGGTAGCTTTGGCCTAACAACTGAACGTTAGGGTTACTTTAGATAAATTATTAAAATAATGAGCTTTGTAATCGCGTCTTCTAATTTATAAAAGAAAAAAAAACTGAAATAAGGAAATTCAAGGGTCATTGCCTTTAAAGAGTTTAGGTATTTGTACTTCCGTAATCATAAATTTTAAAATAATCTTTATTAACTCCTAGCGCCTGCCTGCTTGTTGCAAAATATTTGGATCAATTTTAACCAATTTTTCTGCATCCTATCCACCTGAAATTTTGCAGCTGACTCATGGCGAGGATACAAATAATCTTTAAAAATTCAGATCGATAAATGTACTCTAATTAAATTAATGAATTGTTCTATTATCTCTGTGTACCTCTATGTAGCATGTAAATGTTTATACTATTTGTCGCGCAGTGGGTATTATCTTGAAATACTTTTATAATATTTTCCCAATCCGTAAATATTTTAGCTAGTCTGTCGTCCATATTACTCGCAGTGCGCATTATATTGAAAACACTTTTAATTATGTCTCATATTTAAAGGACTTAAAGTAAAACAACTTTGGTTATTACTTTTAAATAAGATTCTTGCAACATAAAAGAATAACATTTTTTTTTGGGGGGGGGGGGGGGGGGGNTTGTTTTTTAACATTTTTTTAGGAAGACATAAATTTCTTTTATGCATAGTTAACAAATCAACTGCCATTTCTTTTATGTATAGTTTTAACCCATTAACTGCCATAATTCCTATGGGGATCAGGTACTTAAGACCATTTAGTTGTACTATCTGATACTTATTGAGAAAACAAAGATGTGTGTGCAGTGGCGTCACTAGGGGGTGCGGTGGGGTGGCGGCCGCCCCGGGTGATACCATAAGGGGGGGGTGACACCAAAATGTAAACTTGTGTATGATTCCTGTTATTCGGCACTGGAAAACTCGAAGGAGTTCTATGGATTAAGCCGTGAGGGGGTGACATCATGAGCTACCGCCTCGGTGATACACACCCTAGTGACACCTCTGTGTATGTGTCATGTTTTAGGTGTTAACCGATGATTCTAAATTTAGTCTATCAGCGTGGTTGGGTGTCCATGAGAAATCATTCTTCCCTCCAAGGTAGTCATTATTGTCATGTGGACTAAACGCCGTTTTAGAAAAAAAAAATTTAAAAAAAAAACCTATATAAAAGTGGTTCATTTTAATCAGTTTCGATTTGTTGTGATGATTGGTAAGTGCTTAGCGTTATAATCACACTTGATTAATGCATTATTTTGATGGGTACAATTGACACTCAAATTTCGATCCCCATTTAGGGCTCATAACTGATACTGTCTTAATTTTTCGGCAAATATTTGTAATTGCGTTATACAGAAAATGGCAAGACACGGGGCTCTCTCTTAGAACGAAATTCATGATATTCTAAATAACGACGGATTTATAACTTCTGATGAAAAGAACGACATTAATGGTCCTACAGATATTGTGGAATTTCCTTAAGAACGTGTTGACGAACTATCAGACAAAAAAAGACATTTAGAACAAGATTATTGATAATGATGAACCCAGAGATGTTCCTGGCCCATTTGTAATTCATTGTGTAGTAAATAGAGATGATGATATTATAATGGACAACGCGTTGCCATTTACAAGCACCAATACAAATGATAATCTAACACCACCTGTGAAAAGACTGATGTGAATCCAAAGCGGAAGAAGAGACATCAATTTCATTACAAAATTTAGCCAAACTGTAATGTTATGCAACAAAATAGAGATTATCTCATTGACTAACTCAGGAGGAAAACCTCTAAGCAATGTTTTGAGAAGTTGTTTGATGAGGCATTTCTGACGCATTTAGTACGGCAGACCGAAACGCATGCCACACAGTTTTTCAATGTGAAATAATAATTGTGTCAGAAAGTTTATTGACATTCATCTCTTCACTGGGTACCCCGCTCTTCCCCCAGAACAATTATTATTGGTGTGAAGATGAAGACATGGATGTGCAATGTGTGAGAAAATATATGTGTCGAAACAGATACCTAGAAATAAAACGCTCTCTCCATCTCAGTGACCATTCTGACATGGAAGCCATTTCAGCAAATCAAAAAGATACGCTCTTCAAAATTTGCCCATTGATCGACAAACTCAGCGAAAATCTAGAACTGGTAAATACATTGAACGCACGGAAATGAGAAAACAAAGAAAATGTGCTGTGCAAGAAGAGTTCAAGTAAGCAGTGCGGCAAATATAATGTTGGACTCTATGTTGAGTGTTTTCCATGAAAACTAGAAAGCATATGTCATGATCCCCAAATATAATTTTTTATATTAAGTAACAAAAGCTACCAAATATACACTATGTCTCTCACTATTGTAAAGTTAATTACAAAGGGCTTAAAAGAAGTTATCTGTCACCTAAGTTTTCTCAAGAACAAAACAATCGATAACATATATTTGTAACGATGCTTAGTGGTACAGCGGTTACGTGCAAATAAACTGTAATGTACATCAGATGCTGACAATAACAAATAAATTGTAATGTCTATCAGAAGTTGACAATAAAAATTTATTTTAAGATAAGTGTTCTGTCTCACTGACAAAATATAGTGCCTTTTTTACGCCAGTATAGTTGAAAATATAATTGTATAATTAATGTTTATTTGAATACAAATTATACCATCTAACTATTCAAAAAATAATCTTAATCTTAGATTGCTTATCGTTCATTTACTATCATCTTCAGTTCGCAGTAAAATATATTGTGAACATTCGATAGAGCATCGCTGCAAGTAACACCATGAGATGTTGGGATACCAGCTTCATCCGTACTTAAAAAACCGAAGTGAATGTACAAATACTGATTGATATTTTCAAACGAGGCTAGAGCAAATTCGTTTCGCCAATGAACCCTCAGCCTTATTTGTATCCATCATCTCTTTGTGAAGAAGAGCTTGAATTTTTTAATGCTCATAATTCATGTTTCTTCTCTTAATTAACATATCCATTGGTCCTCTCTTTTCCACATAAAATTTTTGTTTAATTATTATAATATATCTTTGGCAAGCAATTTCAAGCTCATTCTCTCTATAGTTATATTTGAAGTTGTGTAGACTTTTTTTCTTTAAATACTTACACTTTGCAACACACAGGAGTGCTAAGCTATTGTTTGAGTTCAGAGGACATATCTATAACTAGTGTATTACTCATCAAAAGTGACGGAAGTTTTCAAAATAAATTTATTTCAGCTGAAATCAATTAAGTAAATAATTAAAAAGTTAGAAAATGTAGAGACTCGGGGAGCAAAGTACCCGTTGAGGGTCGGGTTACTCCGAAGCGACCGTTTCGTCCCCCTCAATTAACTAGCAACGCTGTTTTGCGGTGCCGGTTTAGGGCCAGGAGCGCCAGTACGGAATAGCAAAAGGTACCGCTAGGAAACGCTTTTGGTCGCCAGCTCTGAGGAAACCTTCCGGTGGGGGTTAAACCCTGGGTAGGTCAGTGATGATCCCACGCTTTGCGGCGATCTAAACTATAGAGACTCGTAAGCTTTGCCGTGGTGGCGCCAAAGTGATACTATGTTGATAGCGAGTCACAGTAGGGAATTCCACACCTCCCTTGGGAGGCACACTTAAGTGGGAGGCGTTTTCGACCTAGTGTCCTGGACGCCCAGGCGGCCGCTTGTAGCAGCGGCCGCTCCGGGGGGGGGGCTTCTCAGTCTTTACGTCCCTTAGGGGGCCAGAGGGCTGAGGGGGTTTTCCGGGAAGCCCCATGAAGAGCGCAGGCTCGGGACTGCTGATTTTCCTCCACATGTAGGATTTTCAGTAGCGCTGATCTAGACTTTAGAGAACCGTATTTTTTTTAGAGGAGTCATACTTAGTTAAATTTTGATTTTATGGTCGCGGACGGACGATGATCGAAAGATTAGACCTAAACTGTGATCCTAAAAAAGTTTTTAAGAGTTTCTGATGAACATGTCATTTTTGTTCTTATAATTTTTAAGAGTTTCTGATGAACACGTAATTTTTGTTCTTATAATTTTTAAGAGTTTTAGATGAACATGTAATTTTTGTTCTTATAATTTTTTACCCATAAAATAACATTCTAGTTAATTAATTAAATCATGCTAATAAAATATTTTAATATTGACATTTTTTATGGTTATGTTCTTGATTTTCTTTGTAATTAAAATATGATATTTCATCCATCCATCCATCCATCCATCCGTCCGTCCGTCCATCCGTCCGTCCGTCCATCCGTCCGTCCGTCCGTCCGTCCATCCATCCATCCATCCATCCATCCATCCATCCATCCATCCATCCATCCATCCATCCATCCATCCGTCCGTCCGTCCGTCCGTCCGTCCGTCCGTCCGTCCGTCCGTCCGTCCGTCCGTCCGTCCATCCATCCATCCATCCATCCATCCATCTATCTATCTATCTATCTATCATTCTATCTATCTATCTATCTATCTATCTATCTATCTATTTGTCGGTTTCGTCTGTCTGTCTGTCTGTCTGTCTGTCTATCTATCTATCTACAAAAATGAGCACAGATAGTTCAGAAAAAAACCTGTTGAAAACATTACACTTTTAACTATATTATTTATGATGTTACGTTGTTGCAATGTATCAGAGATTTATCGTAGCAAAAAATTTTTTTAATATTGTTTGTTTAACTGATAATTGAGTGTCACACTTAGTAATTTACTTTCAAAATAAATATTAACTACATAAAATGTAATAAATCATTTTTCAAATCAGTCTAGTTGACATTAGTAATTGAGAGTACAAACTTTAAATTTAATTTTAACAACCCAGGTTACCTGTCAACACAACTTAATTTTATATTGAGTCAGATATAATAAAGTGGAGTTTTATAATCTCTTAATAATTAAACTTGTCGCAATGTTTTCATTTTACACGTTGTGGGTAGGTTTGGAAGAATTTAATTATATTTATAGGGGATGGGTATATTGGGGGTCAGGGCGCAGCATTATGCAGATGTGTGACTCCAGTGACCCATAAAAATTCAAGACCTCGGCTTTTTTACGAGGGTTACTTGTGCCGTTTGCAGTTGTGTCAATATGCTGCTCATTGGAGCGTGGCAATTCAAGAATACTTCAGCTATGTAACCACTGAATAGTTCCAAATAGTTCAAAGTGTTCAGGACATTTTTACTCTAGGACACAGTGCTGTTACGTTTTTATACCAAGGAGTTATCGCCTCTTAATGTGATAACAACTCGTACGACGTAATGGAATACTGTGATTTTAGATTAATTTTATATCAAATTATTACAGTTGACGTGAAATTGTGGCTAAATTCCTTTTTTATTTGAAGGTATTTGAATATTGATTCATTTTAGATAGATTAAATAGTCATTTTTGATAGATAACCATTTAGTCTCATTGATTAGGACTCTGTTAGGTTAGCAGCAGAATTGTTTATTGACTTTTTATAAACGTTGAAAATAAAACGTATTACTAATATGTTAACGTTAATTTTCATTTAATGTATATCTAACTCGTTACAATGTAGGCAGAAACATTTATTAATCTAAGGTTTTATTTTGACAATTACATTCAACATTCAAATTCAATTAATGTTTTAAATTCATCATCCCCAAGTCATTTATTGCTTATGAACTATCAATAATAAGTGTCCAAAGGAATTCTTATTTTCATAAATTAAATTAAAGCAAATTTTTGTTTGATGCAATAAATGTGTAGATATAAATCGAACGGAAGTTGAAACGGGAATTGTGGCAGACAAAAAAACAAGACAAATCATTACACATTATCAAAAAAAAAAAGTTTTTCGTTTACTTCTTTTCGAAATAACTCATTAACTATAAAACAAGCATTCGGTTGAACTGCAATTTTTTATGTGTGTCGCATAGATTAGTTTCAAACGAATGATCTTATAAAATGTGTTATCTATAGGGTAATTTTGGTTCTAATAACATATTAGAAATATATGCTCTCAAATAATGTTGGTTATTTCTTATGGACACGCCAGAGAAAGATAAGTGTTTACAAGTCTTCAACTTTTCTGTTTCTCTAGCTGAAACTTGATGTTGGGGACAGCTTCAAAATGAACTTCATGTCGCAAGCAACGGTGGGCAGTATGAGAAACTTGACTTATGCCTATCAGCCCACACCGCAGCTGCCCAGGAGAAACACGGCGATAGACTTTAACAAGCTTGGACTTGGTGAACTCGACACCGAGCTGACCGATTCCATTGCTCTGGGGGAGCGTCGACGCCACAGTCTCCCCCGCAACGCCTTTAATCTGCTGAGCCACCATCCCCACCCCTCGCACCTAGACAAATCACCCGACCTTGACACCGCACATAAGCTGGACTCTGATGGAGAAGACGACTCCCTGGTACACCATCCCCTACTCGCCATTAAGAACTTCCTCCGTCCTGATGAAAACGACAATGACAGGGCATCGTCCTACGGGAAATCCCTGATGGAAGACCTCCCAGAGAAACACGACTGCAGCGTTGAAGGATGTGAGCGGGTCACCATCAACGTTAGTGGGTTGAGGTTTGAGACTCAGCTCCGAGCTCTCAATCGCTTCCCCAAAACGTTGCTGGGGAACCCGGAAAAACGGAAGAAATACTGGGACAAAAAGCGGAAAGAGTACTTCTTCGACCGCCACCGCCCCACGTTCCAGACCGTGCTGTACTACTACCAGAGTGGGGGCCGACTAAATAAACCGCTTGAGGTGCCCATAGACGTTTTCCTAGGCGAGCTTTACTTCTACGAGCTTGGGGAGGCGGTCATCGACGGGTTCAAAGGAACTGAAGGGATTCAGATCGAACACACAGAGAAAATTATTCCGGAAACCTACTGGGCGAGAAAGATATTCCTTACCATGGAGTACCCCGAACACTCGAAGGCCTCACGGGTCTACGCGCTCATCTCTGTTGTCATGATCTTGGTGTCGGTGGTGACGTTCTGTGTGGAGACGCTGCCTCAGTTTAAAGAAGACGGCTGTAAGAACATGAGTGTCCTGGACGTGGCTGGCAACTGGACAGAGACCGCTGTGGTGGACTGGGCGGGTCCGTTGTTTATTGTTGAAAGTTGCTGCGTGTTTTTCTTCGCTGGTGAATTTATCATCCGATTTCTGGTCAGTCCGGATAAGGGAAAGTTTTTAAAAACTGTCATCAATTGGATCGATCTTTTATCAATAGCTCCTTACTTTATTATCATAAGTAAGTTTACTATCATAAATAATTTAGTTTCTGAAATAAGCATTTAGCCGACTTTGTCCGACTTCTGGGGCCATTTGATAGGAGCTAAATTTTTTGTGGTGACTGGAATTAAAATGTTTAATTTCTTTCAAATTTTAAAATGATTGGTGATTCGAAAAGTAGTCAACATATCTGAATTAGTGGCATGGCGTTGTTAACAAGCATTTTAAAGTATTAAAATAAAGTGTAGAGATGTTAGCATATCAGTTAACTCCGTACTCACGTATTGTTTAAGAATTATTATAATATTTTCCCTCTGGACAGCATGTAAAACAAAGGGCAGCTAGAGGGGCACCATAAGGGAGACACCGTGATACTATAAGACTATAACCAGGAAAGCCACCACTTTATCATCTTTTAAAACTCTAGTAAGAATACGGGACTAAACACAAACCATAGAAATACGTAGGACGCAATAATCTTCTGTACAGAAGGAGCGTCTGTAACATATAAGATAAGATAAGAAGACATTCTACGACAACATGGGGCATAATATGACATCATGGAACACCACATGCCATTATAGGACACCACATAGTAACATTATGCACCGGGTTAAAGTATGGGACACCTTATGACAACATAGGGCACCACCATACGAATTAGGGAAACTCATGACAACATAGGGTCCCACAAGTCAACTTAGGGCACCTCAGAACAAAATAGGGCACCTCATTACAATATGGGGTAACTCATGACAGAATGCGGAATCGTGACAGCAAAGAACATACCCAGACAGCATGAACATACCCAATGTCATACCTAATGTCATTTAGTGCGTAACACGATATCATAGAACATTACATGACAGATACCACGTGACAGCATGATACACGACATGACGGAGTGGATCACATGTTATATACAAAATATCACTCGACAACGCGTCAAAACACTAAATAACTGAAATCACTATTATATCAAACATAACTCGCAGTGACTCAAACTGACTAACCATAATTTACCATGACTCACACTTACTACCCCTTCCATCAATGAAATCATGTACACCTCCACATCCCCACGTCGCATTTACTGTTGTATCCTACCACGTATACCTCCACATTCCCACGTCGCATTTACTGTTGTATCCTACCATGTATACCTCCACATTCCCATGTCGCATTTACTGTTGTATCCTACCATGTATACCTCCACATTCCCACGTCGCATTTACTGTTGTATCCTATCCATATTCCACATAACAGCCATGAACACCATCAATGGAGAGTGTGGCAGCAAGCACCAGAAAAGTTCATTTCTCAGCGTCCTTAGAGTCCTACGAGTCGTCAGAATCCTGAAGCTCAGTAAACATTCTCATGGCCTCAAGATACTGGGCAAGACTCTCAAAACTAGCTTCAGGGAACTGACAATGTTCCTCTTGTTCCTTGGCATCGCCACTGTGATATTCTCAGGCGCAATATTTTATGTTGAGCTGGGAAACCCTGACGGGATGTTTGTATCTATACCCGACGCCTTCTGGTGGGCTATCGTAACCATGACAACGGTGGGCTATGGTGACTACGTTCCCGTGGGCCCCCTGGGGAAGTTAGTTGGCGGTCTGTGTGTTTTGTCAGGGGTACTGGTCATTGCCCTGCCAGTTCCTGTCATAGTAGCCAACTTCAACAATTATTACAGACATTATACAAGTGAGTTTTACACGGAGATATCCGAGTTAATTTATTTCATTTATAAAATGTAGATAAAATATTAGTTTGAATTATTGAAAATGAAAAAAAAAAGGAACAGTTTAACTTTAATGCATTTTTAACTTCTAAAATAGAAATTAAAGGCTTTTTAAAGATTATTTTATTTTTAAAAAACATATTTATTCATCAGTACTAAGAGAGAATGAGATTGACGTCATCACCAAAGAAGACGTGTCTAAACCGTCCAACCAGGTCATTCATCTTTTGGGATTAGTATCCAGGGTAACAACATTTTACAATTTTATCATATTAGTTATTTGTGACTAGTTGCCATGGTAAATCTCTCACTATAGATGAAATATTTTATTTGATTGTTTTCATTCCTATCTTTGTACTCTCTGTGACGGACATGCATTTCCGTTTTATACAGACAATATTAAGTTTAAGTAATTGCATTCTTGTCTTTTTAAGGTAAAAAAATGAACATATCACATATTGCGCATAAATATATCAGCACTTAAATTATAATATTACTCTTTCCACAATATAAAAGTAACATAGTTACTCATACCTTAAAGCAAACTTTTTTATTCCTATTGTAACAATGCTGTTGTCATTCTTGTTCCCAAAGAACGTTTGATAAAACTTTAAACTCAATTTATAACATGACCTTTGACAGGGTACTGGAAATACACAAGCTTCCAAGAACCAATAAATTTAAAAGACGAAGATTCGGAGGTAATCCAACCAACTGAGGAGGAAGCTTCAGTTAAAAGACAGTGCTTCTCAAACTATGCCACCCCTTTCACTACACTATCATATTTATAAAAACGGTTCACAATTACTTTTACAACTTTTGTTGAATTAAATGTGTGGTTTTTTTAAAACTTAATTACTTAAAGTTATAGATATGAAATTAAAATGAGCCAAGATACTTTCATAAACAAGTAAGTGATGATAAATTTCATAATTCTATAAATGCATGGTGATACGAATTATATTTCCCATAGACGATGCACCGTTAACATAATTGGCCTACGCAGGACAAATCTGCCCTATACAAGAAGATCCATATTAATATCACCAATAATAGATTCACCATCATAATTGTCTTAAAAAACAGGACCCCTGACAAAGGGCTATACAACAAATTATCCATCCTCCACTCTCAAGAACTTTCACATGAAGGGACATAACTTATGGATGGTTTAAACCATTATATGTACAAGATACTTTGCAAGAAATCATATACTGCAGTCATACTTTCTTCTAGATAAAATGAAAACCACTGCCTCAAGCTGGTGCACCTTTTTATCGAATGCTGAAGTAGATAATATGATTTTAAACGGTGTGAGATAATAAAAAGATATCAAAGATATCAGAGCAGGGACTTAAGTCACGAACAGTCCCACGCGTTTTTACAAGAAATAAACTCAGTAAATATAAGTTTTGCATCTATTTCACAGTGGTGCTAAGGTTCGCTGGAGAAAATTCTTGTAGAGGTTTTCTTGAGAGAGCTTGAGTCAAAACTTTCACGGAGAAAGGTGGAGTGGTTGTTTCTGTACAAAGTTATCCCAAATAATTTGTGGACCAATATGTAAATTACTATGTGTACCCCAGCGCATCGTACATTTGCAAGTTTATAAGGTCACATAAATGATTTGGTGGCATATTGGAAGAATTAAAGTATTAAAATAAAAGACAGAGGCATTACCATTTTGTTGACAAGTTGAGCTTATAGTCTAACTAGTTCTGCTGTCTGTGGCACATTAATCGTTAATAAAGACCATATTTGGCGAGGGGACTTAACTTCTGTAATTGACTGTTCTGAAGTGTGTATTTTTGTCATGGATGAGTGCTTATTGAGGACAGTTGTGCCGTACCCGTCCAGACTACATAGGCAAGTCTGACCAATATGCTGTACATCGACTCCGCATTAAATTAATTAGGTGGCAAGTCTTATTGGCTATCACTACTGATGGGTTTGAACACCGTTAAGGCGCCCTTGCAGGTAAGGTTATGTGAGGAGACTGGAGGTGACCAGTAAATCTGATGAAAGAAGTTTTGGTACAGGGGTGGGGAGGAGGTAGTGCAAGACACACTTGATGGCGACCCAAAGACGTCACCTTATCTTATTTATTTCTACTATAGACGCGCCTATACATCCTATGTATATTATTCTGAGATTACTGATCAGCTGGCGAACTGTAGTGTATAAAATACGGAGATAATCAAAGATATCAGGTCGTGGACTTAAGTCACGGGAAGTCCCACGCCTTTCTAGAGGAAATAAACTCAGTAGATATAAGTTTTGCATCTATTTCACCGTGGTGCTAAGGTTTAGCTGGAGAAAATTCTTGTAGAGGTTGTCTTGAGTTGAGAGCTTGGGTCTTGCATAAATAGAATAAAATGTTAAACATTTCAAGATAGTACCATGTAACCAGCAATCAATGCTCTTTGTTTAAGTCAAGATTGTCTTACCAAGATTGGTTGGATAACACTTTATAATATTTACTACACTATTAATATTAAACATGAAAAATTGAAATTGAGCAATAAGAAATACGAATAAAAATCAATCATTTTATTATGCTGTTTTATTTTTAAGTATTTTAAATTAAAAAGAATTTCAAGAAGGAAACATTTCTGAAATAATTTTTATTCTTTCCTTGGTGTTGAATATGAAATAATTGATAAAAAACATAACAATTTATTACATGTAAATTTACATTTTCTGTTTAAGTTTGGCTATAACTGAGTTTAATTGGAAACGACAGTTCAATCTTTGTGAAAATAACTTTTGGGATGGAAGATCACAGAATTTCATTTTCAAGTCCAGTAGTTTTCCGAATGTAGATGAATAAAACTAGCTACCATAAAAATAAATTAAAATGAAGATAATAAACATTAACGACACCTTGTATGAACAAATGATTTGAAATACCGACTGCTTCTAAATTACCACTATATTTTTTGGGTGTGATGCATAAAGAAATTTAAAAGACATGTGTTGTAGCAAGACCTGCCAAGAAAAAATTCATCAAATATACATCCGAAATTTAATGAGTTTAAAAAAATTTCTATGTTCATATGATATAAATTATAAAATTTTGTTGAGAGGAAATGTACAAGAGATTAAGGAAACAAATATTTTGAATAAAATTATATCTGATTTTAGTTGAAAGTGAAAGCACAAATGTTATGATATATAAGGAAACATATCTCAGATTTTCAATTAAATTTACAAGCAGCAAAACAGCATATGATACAAATTGTATGCAGATTAACATATCATTTATAAGATATTTGAAAAATGATCTATAAATTGACAGCATACAAAAGAGGGTATCATAATATGAATTTAAAATTAGGATTTTACCATTCAGCCATCTAATATATGATCATCAAACAGGGCTCTCACCAAAGGGTACATCACAAAGTAACCAGGTACAATCCTATGTAAAAAAATTATTTTTATGGTAAGAACTAGTTGGACGTTTTAACAGCAGTCACAACCAAGGTTCAGAGTAAATTATAATAATGTCTGACTTAAAGATTGTTGCCATCTGCGAATTACATAACCAACCTTTAATGAAAATCGGTATGTTAAATTTTTCCCCCCATTCAATGACTATTAAGTGAAGTACATGGAAATTACTGCACATGAAGGTGATTTTTAAAATTATTATAAGGATTGATTCATTGAAAAAATTATGCTTTATAAATATTCACAGTAGTAAGTTTTAGATGTTTTTTAAAAAAAAATGATATGATTATATTTTTTTTGGCTCAACACATTTCTCTTTTGTTGGTTTTAGAGTTGACAATAATAAATGTATGCGTAACATTTTAAATAATGTCATGAACTTCATCCCCTTGATTTGAATGATTTTTCTTCAAATAAATAAAAGAAATGAACGGCATAATGACTTCAAATATGGCTGGCATCATCAGTCCTGTCAGCCACCTGCCTGAATGTAATGCACTTCACAACCAACAAGCAAATAGTGTCATGATTTTAACTATGTATATATCAATCTTCAAATGTCTCATTGAAATGCCATTGTGTAAAATGCAACATTTTAGGGTTGAGATTTGGACAAATGTTTTCCATAGAGAATATGCCAATATTTAGTTTATTACTTATTACTTGTATTGGTACAGACTAACACTGTTTGTAACACAGATTGACAGAAGAAAATAAATGATAAAATGAGATTATATTGAGCTGATCTATGTACAACTTAATGGTAGCTAATGAAATAAATAACACAACCGTTAGCAAAGGAACTTTGAGCAGAACACCCTTACCATAATAGCAACTTATTCATTTTGGGAGATCCTAAACATCATTTTTTTCTCTGAAATACTGTTAATGCTTTTATAAGTACCACAATTTTTTCATTCTTAAAAATTCATTAGCTATATATTCAACTACATGAAAAAAACAACAATGATGTTAAAAAAAGATTTAGGTGTTTTGAATATCTGAAAAAAAAAAAAATTTATTTGAATCTGTATTTAGATTTCATCATGTCGTAACAAAAACCAAGACAAATTTTAAACAAGGGATAGAATGGCGACAGAGAATTGCTCATGAGATGACAAGTATCACATATTATTTTGAAGAGTAGTGTAGATTTTCAACAAAGTGTTTTTTTTCTTCATAGTTTGCTTGAAAATAAATTGAACCCCAGTTTTATAAGATATTTGAGTTTTTGAAAGACACGGGTTTTACTTGGTTGCTACTGCTTATTGCTGAAATAGACCAAGTATGGCAGTCACCATGGACTTAGCATTGGTGGTAAATTAGACCAGCTTTTTGCTGTATAATTTTTAACACATTGAAAGCATTAATTCAAATTTAACAACTTAAATCAGTCATCTGTCACTGTGAGGCGCATTCTATCACAGAGGAAAAATAAAGAATAAGAATAATTCATAAATAATGCAAAGGCCCATCTCTCTTTTTGTTGCCATATAAGTCTCATTCCCATTGTCTGATACTTGTCAAAAGTTTCTAAAACCTGTTGTGAAATTTGAGTGACATTTGTTGCTTTGATAAAAAAAAAATTGAGCACTGGTCTCAGGTGTAAACTAAAGTGTATGAACACTGGCACTGGATCAATGCCAATAAACATGAGTAAACATAGGACCAATGGGTTCCTGAGGGTTATTTGGCTGAGACAACAAACAAAGCAGTTCTTGTAAGGCCAGTCTAGGGAAGGATATCACACTATGGTATGTATTCTACAGTTTAACTTTCATACAACTATCTAGGGAGAGAAAATAGCATCATACCCTAATCACTACACTAAATAGTTACTCTCATATAACTAGGGAGAGAAAATAATATCATACCCTAATCACTACACTAAATAGTTACTCTCATACAACTATCTAGGGAGAGAAAATAGTCTCATACCCTAGTCGCTACACTAAATAGTTACTCTCCTACAACTATCTAGGGAGAGAAAATAGTATCATACCCTAGTCGCTACACTAAATAGTTACTCTCCTACAACTATCTAGGGAGAGAAAATAGTATCATACCCTAGTCACTACACTAAATAGTTACTCTCATACAACTATCTAGGGAGAGAAAATAATATCATACCCTAATCACTACACTAAATAGTTACTCTCCTACAACTATCTAGGGAGAGAAAATAATATCATACCCTAGTCACTATGCTACAGAATAAAACTCTGACAACTAGCAGCATTAATTCTTGATTGGCTTTAAAAACCTGATATGTTGAAACACCAGACCACTGGGGAAACATAATTACATGTACATAATAGAGATTAAATACTGGAAAGTTGAAATGAAGGAAGAATGCGTTCAATGAATGATGAGGTCATGGGAAGAGAGTACTAATAACTTCAATTCAACATCAATTGTTTGTTCAACATTTCAGTGGTTATTTTTAAAGATAATGGTTAGGAAAAAGCATGGAAAAAAACAACTTTATCTGTCCTATATACAATCAAACAAGTAAGAGACAGTTAGATAAACTTGGTGTCTTTGTGACTTCTAGAAGAAATTCAAATATTTTGTGTTGTTATTCTTAGTGTGTCTCACATATTTTGTGTTGTTATGCTTAGTGTGTCTCACGTATTTTGTGTTGTTATTCTTAGTGTGTCTCACATATTTTGTGATGTTATTCTTAGTGTGTCTCACATATTTTGTGATGTTATTCTTAGTGTGTCTCATGTATTTTGTGTTGTTATTGTTAGTGTGTCTCACATATTTTGTGTTGTTATTCTTAGTGTGTCTCACTCACGTATTTTGTGTTGTTATTGTTAGTGTGTCTCACATATTTTGTGTTGTTATTCTTAGTGTGTCTCACATATTTTGTGTTGTTATTCTTAGTGTGTCTCACATATTTTGTGTTGTTATTCTTAGTGTGTCTCACTCACATATTTTGTGTTGTTATTCTTAGTGTGTCTCACATATTTTGTGTTGTTATTCTTAGTGTTGTTGTTATTCTTAGTGTGTCTCACATATTTTGTGTTGTTATTCTTAGTGTGTCTCACATATTTTGTGTTGTTATTCTTAGTGTGTCAAGCACTTTGAAATACTTCTTGGACACATACAAAATGTTTCACAATAATATAGAAATAAATAAACCAATACAAAAAGTGGCTTATTTCTTAAAATAGTTGAGAACTCCAGGATTGACTTGCGAACTCTTGGTTTGACATGTTAACTCCTGGTTAAACAAGTGAACGCCTGGTTTGACATGTAAACGCCTGGTTTGACATGTGAATTCCTACTTTAACTCTTAAAGTCGCAAAGCGCCGTAATGCGTCTCTTCCCGCTATCCATAAAGCGTCGTAATGCGTCCCTAGATACCACTCTCATTAGAAATGAGATCTCGGAAATTAAAAACTCTTCAATGCTTGAAAAATGATGTATTCGACTTCCGGCAATGGCGGCCGTTGCCCGCGCTAGTGTTATCGCTCGTTTTGCGATGTTTTTTGGTAGTTTTAACAGGTTTTTTGTTTTTTTTCGAAGATACGTTTTCGCTATACTTTATTACTAAAATAATAGTACTAAACTACAGGTAAATATTGTTTTAAACTCAGTACGGTCTTTTGGATGCGTAAAATAACCATTCTTAGCCTAAAAAATTAAGTCAGTATGACAATAATATTATAAATGGATTTTACGCAAATTTTTTAATTTCATAACCGGTTGATCGTAATACAGGAAATCCTTACGGGACTGAGGCGGAAGTTTATTGCAAACCCTTCTGTGACTTTAAGAGTTAAACAAACATCTACAGGTAATCTTGCAGTGGAATGTATGATGAAAGAAAACAGCCAATGATGAAAGTATTGAGTACTTTATAAAACTATTCAAAATCAAATGTAGATTTGATCAAGAAAACACTGGATGCAATTTATATTAAAAAAAACAAGTGTAACACAGGACTAAAAGTCAGTGGCATCCTCAACAAAAATCAACGCACAGGCCTAACAGTTGGAGCAGACATGCAATAAATGGGCCTTAGAATATTGTCAAATACACACAGACTTAAGAAGTTAGAAGCAAATCTTAAAACAAGTCATCCACCATATAACTGAGAGAAAAATTATTTTAAGTCGTTCATCTACTGGTCGAATAAAACTAATATGTATATAAAATACGCCTCATTTAGTTATATATGTAAAGATTGTTTTACAGGTCTGTAGTGGTTTGTTTAAGCTGTTTATCTACTGGCATTTAAAAGTACCACACAAAAAACTTATAAGATGGAAATTCCAAGATTAAAGTGAAAATATTAGACTATAAGTCATAACTTTGGCATCAACTTCTTCTTATGTTTTCTGTACCAGGAGAATATGGCAAGATGACCACAAGTTTTACAGAGAAATGTCCTGTAACTTTGTTTGTTATTTACTTTGAAGATTTCATTTGTCAACTTAAAAAATTTCATGTGGTTTAAAAATAGATGGGGAAAAATGGTATAAAAATAATGTAGAAATAACAAATACTGATCAGGAAAATAAATTGTGAAAATAACTTTTGATTGCTTGTCATGTTGAAAGTTTAAAATACATCTAGGATATGGGACTCCAAACAATTCATCCACAATAATACAAAACAATTATAAATCCATATTGCTTAGTGGTTCATGACAATATAGATAGAAAGGCAGATACTGCCACAAATTGATCTGTTATAATAAATAAATACTATAGGGGAACATGTGTTGATCATGTCATGTGAAATAATATACAATGTTGTAGATGCTGTTTGCATGAATGAGCTGGGGTGACTATAGGCTATGAGTGATTCAACACCATTCATCATGCCATATTTTAAGGCACTCAATTGGGATATCAGTGGTTTTAAATTAATGATCATTACACACAATAACATTGTTCAGGATTAAAGAGCAAACAATTTATCATGACTTTTGAGCATAAGACACTATAATATTGCCTATGATTTTATAAAAATTTTGTGACCACATGTTCCTTGTCCCAAAAATAACTATTGAAGCCAGAGGAAAATATAAAATATAAAGTTAAATAGAAGTTCAATACATTTTACTTTCAGGACTTCAGTGGTAACAATTTCAAGCTGTGCATACAACCACTGCTAGGGGGATTATAATAACGACTCATTTAGGAACATGATATTCTTTTGATAAGCAGATATTCAAATAAAAATTATTTTAAAAAAAAATATGTTCTATAAGATGGAGAAATTATTTCATGTGAATAAAGATGGTAAGAGAGATGGTTATCATGAAGCCATGCCATAATTAAGATGACAGGAGACATGGGACTGGCTACATGAAGCCATGCCATAATTAAGATGACAGGTGACAGGAGACATGGGACTGGCTACATGAAGCCATGCCATAATTAAGATGACAGGAGACATGGGACTGGCTACATGAAGCCATGCCAAACTAAGGATTTGAAAAGAAAAATAACGAATAACTTGACAATCATAATTCTGATGGAATTGTAGCATGTTCATACAACAAAGACTTCCATTTAAGTAACAATACTTAGCTGTTAGAGGGACTCAACACGTTACAAGGAGAAGGTTCCGTTTCTACAGGCTTAAGTGATTGATGACTTTCATCTGGTTGATCCTTAGTTGTTAAACTTTGACTTTTTTGTTCATCCAGGGGACAGATATCTTCCTCAGAGATGACTGGACCTGATTCTGTTAGTGGTAGCACTGATGAAGCTTCAGCAACTGGTTGTCTTTTTTCTTTCAGATTTAATTCACTATTGAGCTTTGCTGCATTAACTCTCCTCCGTCTCACAACGCTAGAGCTATTATTGACAAAACAGGAGGTTATACCATTACTAACCATACTGCCGTCTGCAAACTTGGTTCCTATCTGAGTGATGACATCTTCTGCCGCATGGGGGAGCTCCTCAATGGGGACAATGTTGTAGTTCCAGGCGTCCTGGTGGCACCAGGCGTAGTAGAGAACACCTGCAATCAGGATAGCAGTTGTGACTGCCACCATAACTCCAGCCATTATATAACTCTGATTTCTCACACTCAGCACAAAGGATTCTCTGATTTCTAAAAAAAATTATAATAAAAGGCTCTTTTACAAGTAATTACAACACAAATTTACTTGAATTCATTTCAAGATTCAAAACACAAATTATAAACATAAGATTTTCATTTTTTCCATTTATAATTTGGCTCTTGCAAATATTTTAATGTCCTTGTGAGCAGCACTACAAAAACTTAAACATTTGATGCAATGGTTTCTGAATTGCAAAAAGGGTTGGCAACAGATTTTAATTAAATTTTCTTTAATTTTTAACACACAAATTTATGCTAGCAGTCTTGAGGTCTTATAGGTTTGAGGACCAGTCTGACTACTGATCACCATATGTTGAACAGAGTTTTAGAGAGTGAAACTTTTTCAAGAAATGTTTTTTGAAATATAGATTAGATATGACAACTGCTGGTGACTAAATATTAATTTTAATTATTTATTTGAGATGACAAAACCATTTCAGACCAAAGTAAGATGGCAAACAATGACATTTTTATCCTATGGTTAACTTTCGTCAATGAATAAAGAATGCACCTCTTGGTAAGGCTCGTATCTCTTCCATGACTTTAGAGTGAGCCAAATTATCAATGACCTGATCCAGCTCCTCCATCATTTTGGTTCTAGATTCTGACATTTTGTCCATGACTGAATCAAACCCTTGGATGACTCGAACCTTTGACTCTGAAACTGACTCAGAAACTCTGTCCATCACATCATCAAAACCTTTCATGACTTGATCTTTGGAGTGAACAACCTACAACGCAATGGCGGATATTGTAGCATAATAAAAGTAACATTTTTGTTCATGCAATCAACCCATATACACTTGGGGCAAACACAATCACTATGTAAGACATTACGATATTGGATTTTAAATATAGAAACTAATATGAAAAAGTAGTTACATTTTTTAGATTTGAAGAGAAAAAAAAAATATGTTAAATTATTGGCATAAGCTTTAATTGTTCAAATAAAAATTTAACTTATTTTTAATTAAATAACTTGAGGTAATAACTGAAATGGTTTTATTTGTTTTCAAACTTTGGAGAAAGGGAGACTTTTAGATGTTTTTTTAACAATAATTGGGGGGTGGGGGTGAGGGAGGGTGGTTCAATGAGGCAGATATTTAAATGAAAGTAAGAATGCCATACCTGGTCCATGACACCCCCAAGTTTCTCCAGGACCTTGACCCTGGACTGTTCAACCTGACCGAGCATTTCTTCAAGGCCTTCCATGCTGCGGCGGATAAAGTTACTAGTCATTCCTTCAACCTCTTCTTTGAGCTCTTCAGCTTCCTCCAGTGACAGCTTGGGTCTTTTAACATCTCCATTGCTATCATCCCGACAAGAAACTCCACCTCTTACAACACTGTCACTTTGGCTCTCCTTTGTAGCATGAGGCTCAGTGACTTGAGGAGCATGGCAGTGCTCAGCACTACATGTTTGTATTTCTACTTTGTTGATGCTGTCTTTACCATTGGCTAAAGCTTGTTCACCAAATACCTGTTTAATAATAGCATTGTTAAAAACTATTTTAAAAATATTGAAAACTGGATATACACTGGATGTTAAAATTCTAATATTTTTTTTAAAAAATATGATTTCAAAATCTATTTAAAATGATCATTGCTAATGTTATTTAATATCCTATAATTATATTGACAGGTTTACATTTCCTTGGCTATTTGTTATAATCGTGATAATATTATTATTTCAATTAAAATATTTGAAAGTATTCTTTTTATCAAACATTTTGTTAGCACTACTTGTTCACATGACAGTTAATGAGGTTGGAAGATTTGTAAGTCTTGCACAGACTATAATGCAAGGCACAGTCCAGGAAGGAAGAAAATAAAGAAAGAGAAAAAAAGAAGAGATGGAAGGACAACAAAAAGAAATTCATCAGAGATAGTGAAAAGCATGATTCCCCAATGACCCACCCAAGAATTAAGAGATAAGAAGAAGAATTTATAAGAAGCATTTACATAGATGAATACTAGAACACAGTAAAGTTAAAATAAATTTAACATTAATTTTAATGTTCTAATAAATATAAACAATTATTAGATTAATTCAACACATTGCTAAAATTTACTAAACAAATTAAATAGCCCTTTGCCTAACGTAAAATATGAATTTCTATTTAAAATATAGAATATATTTTTTTAATTACCTAAAGACAAAATATACATAAAATGTTTACCTTTATACAGCTGTTACTCATGAGTAATAAAATTAAATTCAATCGACAAATGAAAATTGTTTTAAGAATAGGTCTGAGCCTAGACCTATTGAAAAACAGGTACTCATGCTTTTTATTCATAACTCTTGATGATATTCATTAAAATGTCACTCATCCAATTTTCATGAATTCACAGTCTGTGCCTTGCCTCCTTCTCAGTTTTTAATAAATGCTAGTAAACTGTCACCGTTATAAAAAAACTCTCCTGGAAAAAGAATTTGAAAGAACAAATTATTATATTTAATAGGGCATTGCAAAGATAAGTTGTTAAAATGTTAAAAATGACTATTGAGGGAGAATCAAATAAATACTATGACAATTTAGGCCACTTTGAACCTCAATAAACAACAATTGTCTACATAAACTGCAGTGGTATACCTAGCTACTCCATAGGTTTTGGATGCCTCAAATGAAGAGAATAAGAAATATACCTAGATAAGCTATGGGCTTTGGCCTGGGTACAGTAAACCTGAAAAAAATTAACAGGCAACTCACTAAACATTTGGTTAGCTGCACAGTGAAAATTATAACCCAGAAAGAGGTTTTCAATTGTAAATCAGACAAACACTAACATAGTAACACATTTTTTAAAAATCTTTAATAAATGAATGGATAATTAGCTCTGGAGTTATTGTCAGGATCACTCAAGAATTTGGAAAATATATTTTAATTTTTTTTTAAATGACTACAAAAAAAAATCAAAATAGACTTTTTACTTTCTATTCTTTGACTAGTTCTAGCAGCCCCCCCCCCCCCCTTTATCTCTTCATCGACTGAAATGTAATAGACAACATGAAAAAAATAATCCTAAGAAATTAAACATAACTTATGAAGCCATCGAACTCCTAACCATCCCAACATATGAAGACTGCAACTCTTGTGTTAAGCAAGTTTTATAGTCAATTAACCTTAAAAATGTCACCATTAATGTTTAATAGGCAGTGCTTTAAACTTCCATGAATTAGGAATTTGAGAACAGAGGAAGACGTTTTAAAGACTTATCTAGGGGAACTTAATTTTGTACACAAATCTGCATATTTCACAAAGACATAGACATATACATCAATACTATCTGTCTCAATTTTCTTTTGCTAGACAATGTTGAATTAAGTCAGCCCTATTGTGTTTCCCAAAGTAAACTTTGCTGAAAAACTTAGCTTTCTTCATGCAGAATTCACATGACATTTTAGTGACTTTAAAGGTTTGAACTGTATTGTAACCCATTTGCCATAGACATGGAAACTGTACTTGTATAATTTTAGATGGAGCTAATATTGCACTGTAATAGGAAACTAAAGGCAAAATATGATCCTGAGGTGCCTGCAATGAGATGCATCAGCTTATTCTAGATGCTGCTTGAACTTTGAGCATGTTTGGTAGAACATATTTGTGTAAGCAGATGTTTTCTTTAATGAAGGTTAACAAGCCATCACACAGGAGTTGTCTCACTGATGAACACTTGTTATCCATCAAGAGAATACACAATGACACAGAATATTACTCTTAACATAAACAAACTTGTAGCCAAGGAAAGATGCCAAAATTCAACTCTGTCAAATTAGCATGAGAATGAAAAGGGCATCTCAATGATTTTTTTTTAAAAATCTTCATTTGCTTTTTTAAAATTAAATAAATGTAATTTTTCTGCTTTGATTGAGTGTTATAATGTTAGACTTGCAACACTAATGCTTTTAATTTTAGGATAATATAAAATTAGATTAAATATAAATTATACTTTGGACATAGCAAACTGGAGCTATTAAATTATGTTAGTTTATAGAAAAAAAACTAATGAAATGCTGGAGTTTTTTTTCAAAGGAGATCATTCTTTGAACCAGTTTTAACATCCACTGTCAATTGAATTAAAGGCATGACCAGACAGGACTAGGGCTGTCAATTTTGTTGAGAAATGCTGCCCGGGTACCCATCCAAATTTCGAACGGGTACCCGGGTTACCCGTTCAAAACATCGCATAAATTTCCCCGTCCTAACCGATATACAATAATACGTAGCCACCCTCCGTGCACTTCGTTTAACACACTAGCCACACGGCTGACGTCCATAAATCACATCACGCTATTTTGGCTGCTTCCCCCCTCTCCTTAGTAACAAAAACTTATACCCCCCACTCCAATATGACGTCACAAAGATTTGGCACCCGCCTTTATAAAAGCCGTACTTACTTTTTGAAAATGAGTATGCGTCAAATGTCACTTAAGTTTGTTTTTAATGTGAAGTTGAACACGTGTAGAAATCTATATCGATGTAAATTGTCATTAAATAAATTGTAAGCAATAAAATATTTAAGTAGAACTTCTATTTAAAGTTGCAAGTTTTGAGGTGACGTCAAATTTATAAAAACACACACCCTTTCATCACAAATTTGTGACCCCTCCTCCCCTAGGTGCAAAACGTTATTTATGGATGTCCCCTTACCAATCTTACACTGTTAGTAACTAATTAACTAATTTATAGACAACAAAACTGACAAATTTTGGTGTATTATTAAAATCAGTTTTTGGGCAAGGCACAACTTGGTAACGAACACACAAAACACAATCGAATAGAGGGGAAGAGGGGATAGATAAACATCAATAATCGGAAACCTATGTCGGCGTATTTCAAAGCAAACAGTGTTCAAGCATTGATGTTTTTATTAACAAAACCCAACACGGCCTCTTTCATCTCTATGTAGTCCCTCCGCACGACGGACGACTTACCCATCAGACAATGTTAGTAACTGTTTTATGTATTAACTTTAAAGGTTGATAATCTTGTACGCCTTATTAATATCAGACTTTCTATGTCTACGCGCGTTACGGAACACAAGAAACACAAGCGAATGGAGAGGGTGCGGTCATAGGAGGGGAGGGAGAGGGTAGCTCAAGAAAAATACTTAACCCAAAGTCGGCATATTTCAAATCAAAGCAGGGATCTTTTTATGAACAAAAACAAACACGGCGTCTTTCATCTCTATGCAGTCCCTCCACATGGCCGACGCCTTACCCATCTTACACTGTTAGTAGCTATTTAATTTATTAACTTTAAATACTGACAACCTTGTACGCATTATTGTTGAGAGAAAAAAGATGTAAAAAAATAAAAATAGATTGTAGTTTGTTCCGACCGTATTTTATTTCCCGTTGACAGATATTTCTCCTTAAAGGTAATTAACAGCACATATTTCAAACAAACATTTTCATTTGATAAAATGTTTCACAAGTTACAATGTAAACATTAAAAAAAAAAGACGAATGGGAGCCGAAGTTTTGCCTCCGTTAATAAAGACATTGAAGCTACATTTTCATGGGTACCCGGGTGGATTTTTACTACCCGGGTAATCACATGTCAACGGGTACCCGGATCCCGGGTACCCGTTGACAGGCCTAGACAGGACACTTTTAAATCATCTCTTTCTGATCACTGTGATCGATCCAAATTTATTTTAGCTATTCATCCCCATAACTTTAAAGCCTGCCAGGTGATTCTCAAAAAACCGACCAATCCGCATGGCTGACCCTCTAACCCTGCAGGTCTTCAAAAAACATCCCCTTTTTGCTTTCAGAAGAGATAGAAGTCACAAATTCAAAGATATGCTTCTAAGAAGTCACCTTCCAAAATTGAAAGCACATGTTGGAACAAAAGGCTGCAACCCTAACAGCTGCAATACTTGTCCATATGTGATTGAAATTGACAACATTTCTTTCCCTCTTGAAAAATTGTGTCATTGTTTGTTGTAGTTTTCCTTTCTTTTTATATTAAACTACTACATCATGATATAGTATGTGAGTTGTCAAAAAAATTTAAATATAATTTTATTACTTATATAAGAATGTTCAATGTTCTTTATGTTAATTGTACTGATGAAGACAAAGCACAAACTACTGTATTAGTGTACTATTAAAGTTCAAATATTTTGGTATTCATCACACAATTTTATCTTATCTGTAACAGACGCTCCTTCTATACAGAAGAGTATTGTGTCCTACACTTATCTATGGTTTGTGTTTAGTCCTGCATCTTTATTAGAGTTTTGGCTAAAACGTATAAGTCCGACCGCAGCGGATAGTTGCTTCCCTTGAATCTTACCTCCCCTTGCGGTAAAACGTAAATAATAAGTCTATTTTTATAATTGCATTTGTATTAATGCGCGCAGCGCGCTTAGCGCGCTTAGCGCGCTTTCGGTAAATAAATTAAAACAAAAAGAGGAGGGGCATGAGGGGAGAGATTTTAGAGGAGGGCCTAATTTAATATTAAATTAGAAATTAATGTACATTAATAAAAATGGGGTGAAGGAGAGGGGGGGGCTCTCCTGTTCATTTTTTTCCCAAGTATAAATGAGTATAATCTAAGAACTATTTCCTGTGCTCATTTAGAAAGAAAGGAGTGCTGCTAATTAACTGGCGGGCTTTTTTACAACATTTGCTACATTTGCTCTGGGTGCTCTCAGTAGGTAGACATTTCTTTTTGTTTAATATTGGGTAAATATTGTTTTAATGGATACCGTATTTACCGCCCGTTTTTGGGATCGTCTAGAGAGTCAGGGTCAGAAAGCTGTGATGGAATGGTTTATGAATGCTGGATTGATTGGTGACCGGTACGAGTGTCCTAACTGTAAAGAAGGTATGAAGTTGTGTGCAACAGGTGGTGGTGACAGTTCGGATGGATTTTCGTGGAGATGTCGCAAAAGAAGCCATGGTGACATTAAGCGTAGCATAAGAAAGGGGTCCTGGTTTAGTGACAGTCATTTAAAGTTAACAGACATTCTTCTACTGACAAATTATTGGATTAGGGACATGCCTTTTAAAGGCATTGAGACAGAAGTGAATGTGTCTGGTAAAACTGTGACGGACTGGACAAGCTTTTGTCGCGAGGTCTGTGTGGAAGTTTGTCTTATTTCGAGTGAACCGATAGGCGGAGTGGGTATGATTGTTGAAATAGACGAATCCAAATTCGGTAAACGGAAATATCATAGAGGAAAGCGCGTAGATGGTAGATGGGTGTTTGGTGGGATCGAGAGGGGATCCTGAAAAACCTTTTTCAGGGTGGTTGAAAACCGAGGCAAAGATGTCCTACTGGCAATAATTAAAGAATTCGTGCTGCCAGGGACCACAATCATTTCTGATTGCTGGAAGTCTTATGACTGTTTAGAGGACAAAGGGTATCACCACCTGACGGTGAACCATAGCCTCCAATTTAAACACCCTGAAACTGGCGCGCATACCAACACTATCGAAGGCACCTGGAGCGCTATTAAACGGTCACTACCCACGAGAACCTGTCCTGGGGAGGAGCAGTTCGATTCGTACCTGTACGAATATGTTTGGAGAAAATCGTGTGGTGGTGATCAAATGGCAGAATTTATAAAAGCCATTAAAAAAGTGTATCCTCCCCTATGTCGCGATTCCGATGCCCGATCGGTGAGTACCCATTGTTTTCTTCATTTTTACAACTATTTTGCTTTTATGTAAAACGCTAAAAAATACTCCTTAAAATATTAGAATGTCCCCCAATCCTTCGGCCATCTTGTTGCTATGGCACGTCACCGCCGGAAAAGTAATGCGAGCCCCGTGAATTTTTTTTTTTTTAATTTGCTGGTAGCTAAAAAAACTGCGCAATTTTAGAATCCCTGATTCCCCTACCCCTCTGATTTCACGGGGCTCGCACTACTTATCCGAAAGTCACGGCGGTCACGTGCCTTAGCAATAAGATGGCCGCCGATAATGGCGGTGCGGACTGAGTTATCCTTGTTTACCAGAGTTTTAAATGTTGATAAAATGTTGGCTTTCCTGGTTTCTTGAGGCAACCCATACCTCGCCCACATTCTGGGCTGGAAGAAAAAAAATTTATGGGGTTGTTCTTGCTTACGGAATAAGAAAGGTGTTTATATGATAATGACTTATCTGAGGGTTGTATTAAGTTATCTTTGAGTTGTATTTCTAAATTAGAATTAATTGCTTTATGTAAAATTACTACTTTACTCTCTAGTCTTTAGTCTTGGTTCTTCTATCCCTTAGTGTTTCAAGGTTCAATGATTTAACTAATCCATTAACTAACATCATGGACATTGTGTTATTCTTGTCAGTTTTAAATATTCTCCAGTAATGAATCTGGCAGCTTTCTTTTTTTTTTGACTTTGTTTGTGAATTTTGTATTTTATTAAAACAATTTAGGGGCCATTCAGATATTATATAACGCCAAAGCGGGAGGGGGGTGGATGAAAATTTTATTTATATTGGAGAATTCACACTAGTGTTAGATGTTATATCAGTGTGACTAGTATGAGGGGGAGGGGAGGGTAAAAAATTGATATATTTTTTTAGCATTAATATAATACATGATTGGCCCCATTATATATTATAAATTATAGTATTATTATAAGATAGCAGTAGCAGTCCTATTCTATATGAATATATTGTTAATTATTGTTATAGTTTTTAGTATTATGTCAAATTATATTAAATTAACTACTACATATTCAACATATTCTTTACTAACAGTTAGTAACAGCATATATAATATATAACTAATTCATGAATTCATGTAATATTAAATTAATTTTTTATTAATTGGGCAATTGGGAAAAAAGCCAATTAACTATCACTATAGTCTATAGTATAGTGCATACTAAATAATATCACAGTAATAGTAATACTTTAATACTAATACCGTTCTCATTCTCGTCTCGTGACTGAATCACTGAAACAATCATTGAATGTATATTATATTTAATCATTAATTTATTATTTTAATTAAAATTTAAATATATATAATATTAGTATATTACCTTAAACTTAAAGTTTTCAATCTACTCACTTTAATTTAGGCCTTTTCCTTAAATTTAATTTAGAGATGACACTAACATCAAATCTGGATAATAGATGCTTTTGAAATCATATAAGTTTTTAAAAAAAACACAACTTTAATCTATCAATCAAATAGTATCTCACTATATCTTGCAAAGATTAATCAATTTAATGCAAGTCAATGCAAAGTTCATTTCTGTTTACAGTTACTAGAGTAGCATACCCTGAGACATCTATCCACGAACAAGTAGTGACATTTGACAAACCTATATCATATTTTAACGTTTTGATTATTTAGCTTTTGATAGATGGTTTCTAAACATTAAGCTATGCTGACTTTATCAATTATTATTTAAAATATTATTTGCATATATTTTATTTTATTTTGTGTTATTTTCCTCTTCCAGCAAAAACGATAGTTTTGTTGAACTCTCTATTTAGACAGTTTAGTGATTAGTGACTTCACTAAAGACTTTTAAAGTACTTCATTTTAATAAAGATAAATCATCAGCAAATTTTCCGTATTAATGTATTAATTCGAAAAAAAAAACCTTTATATTTAAATATACAGTAACAAAACAAATTTATTACATTGAAAGAGCTTCAGTAACTTGTCATTCTTATGTAACAATTTTATTTTTAAGTGTTTAAATATTGTGACCGAAAATCTTCTTCATATGAACTACATCTTTCACAACTTTTCATATTTTAAAGATTAAATTTTAAAAAGCATTCAAGACTTAACACATATCCATTTAGTAGGCTATTTTTGACCTGATGTTAACAAGTTAAAATCGTATTTAAATCAATGTTCCTATTATGTGACAGATGTCGCGCAGAAGTTTTAGAATTACCGAGCAGCAAATTTTGATCAGGATAATATATATTTTTGTGGGTAAATTAATGGATTGATCGGTTAATTTTTTCCCAATTAATAGAACACAATTTTTTTTTTATCGGTACCTACCCTCATGTAAATATAGTTTCTTTAAATGAAAATGTTTCTGGTATTGCGATAAAGAGACTCATTGTTGGGGGAAATTATAGCATTAACATAATTTTTATTTTCAAGCCTATTCATGTATTAATTAGTTCCATTTCTATTTATTGTACGTGTGCTAATAAAACACAGTAACTGATTTTTTTTTAAATTTAGTATGTTTCTTAGTCTTTTCTCAATACTTTTGTTATTATTGTACATTTTTCAAGAGAAATGAATTATTATTATTTTTTTTTAATTAATAGTTTTTGTGGATATTTTAGAATTATTCTCAAGTATGAGTGCCAGAGGCACAATAATAAATAATAAGTGGTGTGGGGGGGGGGGCGCACGCTGCATATATGATTTTCATTTTCTAGTTTGAAACTTTATTTTAATATGAATCCAGGAAAACACACTCATACCAAGAGACCAATGCTCTTTTTTCTGATAATATACAGTTTATCTAGACGCATCAATTTCTGTATTCTTGTAAAACTGTGCAAGGGCTAAGTATACAAGTGAGCTATTGATCGTGGCGTGTAGAAGATCGTGTCAAAGGCCCTTCCCCATCCCAGGTCTTACCACAAGACATACATAAAGGCACAGCTCCTATCGTAGTAAACTGGACAAAAGCATTTTCTATAAGTGCGCGATTTGCCTTGAGTAAGAAACTGTTGTAGCGCAGTGGGTCTATGTGGAAACCATTAATTAAGACATCTTGTTGCCGTGACGTGGTTGTGTGCAATTTTCGACGGAAAGTTACTTAAGCTAAAGATCTATAAAGTAAAATTGGTGATTAGCCAGTAAGGAAATAATTAGATATAACGATTGCTTTTGTCATTCTCCATTTTTTTAAAAAGAGGGCTTGCTCCACATCAAGAGTTAATCGATGGGAAGTAGTTGAACACTGTACACACAATAGACGCGTTAAAAAAAGGCCAATAAAACAGCGGAATAACACATGCTAGAGATGTTTGCTTACTGCCATTACAACAGCAGACATACACGTTGGTGATGTTACCTTACAACCAATACTACAGCAGTAGACCTAATCATCATTTTTTAAAAGAAACTATTACAGCATAAGAGAATAAATGAGGTTTCAAAGACGTTTCAAAAGGTAATTGTTGACGTTAGCAAAAGAGCATAGAAACACAATTTTAAAAAGTTTTTTTTTTAGTTTACATTCTCTACTTTACATATTTATAGTAAGAATACAGTTAGTTTGTGTAAAATCTAAGTTAGAAAAAATGTAGGTTTATATTTAAAAAATAATTAATTAAAGTATATGCTAATTTTGTGACTTTTTCTTCGCACTTAAAATTCTTTTATCTAATGAGCCCTAAATCTAACTTAGTATTTTAATAAATCCTTTATATTAACTCGTAGCTTCTGCTTGATTGCTTGCTTGCCGCAAACACTTTGGATCGATTTTAACCCACTTCCCGGTATCATATCGAGCTAAACTTTTGAAGGCAGACTCGTGTCCACGATAAAAATTATGTTTCAAAATTTCAAATATAATAATTAATTTAATGAATTTTTAGATTATCTCTATGTATCTTAATATGACATATACATGTTCATGCTAGTCTGTCCAGCAGTGATCATTATATTAAACATACTTTTACAATAGTTTCCCCGATCTTTAAATGTTTATGTTTAAATATACGTCACATGGTATGCACAGTGGTGGATTTAGCTTTGCCTGCGTAAGGGGGGGGGGGGCGAGGAGAATTTTAGGGGGCGCCGAAAATTTTACTAAAAACAGATTTTTGTGTAAATAATAGGGCTGTTAACGATTAATTTAAATTTAATTGTTAACTTTTGAAAAATTAACGATTAATTAATTGTTAATTTCGATTAAAGCCAAAAATTTTAATTTATGATGTCATAAGTAACACTTATTTAACGTTCTGATAAAAATCTAAATAACACTGGAATGTCTTCTTTATATATCAACTTTTCACCAACTACGCAAAAGTGTGTTGACATTAATGTTTTTAAATGATGAGCGGGTCTAATTGACAATATAACCAGCAGAACTGAACAATCATTGACATGGAACTGATGTAACTGGTATGCTCAAAACGATCTTGGCAAGGAATGACATTATCAGATATTGGTGTTCATTAACTTTCCACCATTGTACTGGATTAATGGATTCAAGAACTTTCATCTCCTTTTTGTAATGCAGTAATTCATCAGAAGAGCTGTCGTCATTTCTGTCTCTAAGTCAAACGCCATTACTGCCATTAGCTTCATACGCTTTTCATTTGGTTTGATAAGTAGGCAAACTTTATCAACATTTTGAACATTCCCGTCAGTCAATATTTTAAAACCAAAATGTACATGTCATCTTCAGGAAATTCATTATTTATCAGGCGCTATTTTAAAAAATTGTTTATGTATACTTTTTTTGACTTCCAATTATTTGTAAGTGATGTGTCAATTAATTGTTAAAAATAATTTAATTGTTAAACATTTTTAATTATTACTCGAGAAATTAATCATTAATTTCTGCAGCCCTAGAAATAATAATTATGAGCCTACTAATTTAGTAAATTTTCCAAATCATCGAACAGAAGAAACAATATAAACAGATATGTTTTCAAAATAGTGATGTACATTTATTTCAATAGTATATTTTTTTTAATCTAAGAAAGAAACTTAGTTTATGCGAATTTGTATAGAGCCCTGAGCCTTATTTAAATTCCTTTCTACGTGAACCTAAACGATTTATCGTTGATTCAAAGTCAAAGTTCTCATGTTCGTTTGAAATTATTGCCAATCCAGATAGGCGTTCGTTTTTCATTTTTGAGCGCAAATAATTTTGATGATTTTCAATAATTGCTACCAAGAAGATTCAAGTAAATTTGTATAGAGTATTGACAAATTAGGGAGTCCTGATGCCATTTATTTTTCAAACAAGATTGGTAGAAAGTCTTTAAGTTGTAGCTCACTAGTTGTAGATAGTGATGGACGTTGTGATGGACGTTTTGATGGGCGTTGTGATGGACGTTGTGATGGATGTTGTGATGCATACAAATCTTTGAAGGTATACTATTCAACGATTGCTTCTTCAGGGTTAATATGTTTGTAAATTTTGCATCAACTTCAAAGAGAATCTTTATTTTCATCCAACATTTTTGATAGATCCATACAATAGAAATAAATAGCTGGGTCCCTAAAGTCTTTTAATCGATTATCTATTTATTTTAGTAGTGTATCCAAGATAGTGAAGTATGTTTCATATTTAAAACTAGTAGCCTAGTTGGATCATCAGCCCTTTCATCTCTACTAAGTTCACCTGCCAAAATTTTATTTTTTGCAAATTTGAGTTTCTTTAAATTTTGTTTTTAGCATCTAGTTTGGAACAATTTTCGTTAATAGATGATTAGACATCTACTTTCAGAATTTTAAAAAGCTTGATCGCTTCTCTTTTCTACAAACGTATTTCTTCCAACATAGATCAATCGTTTTGCAATTACAATGTCAATACTCTTGCACTACAAGTGGTTTGGTAACACGAAAATATCAACCAGCTTTTGTACAAATAGCATCAGAAAAAACAAAAGAATATTTGTTATTAAAACAGATAGTCCAATGGCTTCTGCTCTGACTTCCGACACTTCCTCTATATTATGCTGATTTCCCTGAATTTATATCTTCTAGAGTGGCTAGAATAGCAGAGAATGATTCAACAACTGCATCGACTGCATGCTTATGGCTTGACCATCTTGTATCAGAAAGTCATTTCTGAGTTTTTACTGTTAATTCATATTGACATTTATGATCTTTTTTAAGAGTATGTAGACGTGGTAAACTAGACGTAAAGAATGCATACAACCTTTCAGCTTAGCCAAAAAAACAACAACTGTACATTACTGTGTACAGAAATTGCTTCCATAGGGACCAAATTCAAAACATGGGGACAACATTGGGTGAAAGTTTTAAGTCCACTCTTAATTCCAGACATCACAGATGCGCCATCGTATGCCTTTCCTCCACAGTTTGTGATGTCAAAGTTTCGCTTTTGTAATGTGTAGTTCCGTTAGAATCTTCTAAGCAAATGCAGGTTTGCAGCATTTCTGTTTACCAAAGTATACAAGCCTATAAAACTTTCCTCAACATTTCTTAATTTTAAAACTGAACGTTAAGTGACATCTGATGAATTTTAGATATATTAATGGTTGAATCAATAATTAAAGAAAAGAAATGTGAATGCTTAACTTTATTATCAATTGCTGCTGATGAAAATGATTGAATTAAATGAATTTGCACATCATTACTTAAATAAATTTCATTTTTCTTTTTAAACTTTAGATGACTGTTTAAAGTGGAATCATAGTTGGCTAATAAACTTAACATTTAACGAAAATGTCCAGTATTTCTACAACTACCATCAATAAAGCAAGATTGTTCTCTGTGTCCTCTGTTTTTCTAAAACAATGTCACACCTAACATTCGTTTCAATGCTTCTCTATTCTTTTCCACTTAGCGACGCTCCTGTCTGACCAAACCAGATATTGCAGTTTTGAAATACGATATTTAGCAAGCCAATATTGTCGTATTGCAGTTTAGTGATTGATTAAAAGTTTCGTGTTTAACAATCTTTTTTTCTGCTCTAGTTACACCTTTTTAGTGTTCATTAAGGGCGTCTTAAGGGGGGCGCCATTTTAGACCGAACAGGTGCGGGGGGGGGGGGGCGACCCGCCCCCCTACCCTATAGCTAAATCCGCCACTGGGTATGCATTATATTGAACAAAACTTAAGTTATTTCTCTTAAATAAAAGATTTATAGCCAAAAATTTATGTTTCACGTTTTTTTATTATTAGAAAAAAAATAATAAAATAGTAAATTGTGCTAATTTGGGGCTCGGTGGTCTAGCGGTAGCGTGCTGGGGTGTCGGACCAAGGTAAAAGAGGGTCAAGGGTTCAAGCCTTAATGCTGGCAGGGTCCCCGGGGCATTATAGCTCGTCAGTGGTGCAAAATGAAACTTGTGAACGCTACTTCACTTCCCCTATAGACTGTCATGGTCTGGAAAGGTATATTATTTTTAAAAATCATTTTTTAAAAAAAAATCTAACATTATTTTAATTTTTGTGTATCTTTTTTTTTTTGACATTCCCATCATTTTCCCGACTTACATCCGTGAGATGTCACCAAACCTTAGACAAAGTTTTAGCATTGTTAAGTAGAGGGGAAACAACTTAAAACATTGGCATCAATAAGAGTCCTCCTTGTTGGAGAGTTGAGGCCCCTGATACTATAGCAATCATGTTATGTCGACACGGAAAGAAAGTCACAAGATTCATCGTGGTGACGTCAGTGTTTACACTGTTTCTACTCGTCTTGGAGGAACTCTTGTTTCTGACTACCCACCTATCTGAACATCCAGTACAACAAACAGAGATGGGATTGTATTCTCCTGTCGTTAAGGTTGAGAAACAGGCGCATTTACCAAATCAAGTTAACAAGGGGAAACACACGGGAGAAGAAACGTCTACCGAACACACGACGAATCTGAGCGATTTGATTAAGACCACTGACCGGTCAAAGACTAAATCAAGTTGTCCTAAGCCGATATCACCGGCCAAGTGTAAAATGTACGATAACATTATTCAGCATTTCACAATTAAAGAAAGTGACAAGGGAGACGATTTGATTAATCTCCACAGGTGAGTCTATAAATCTATATTATGTGAAAAACACAAAGAAAGAATATAACAAATTGTAATTTAAAATTATAGTGCATAGGATATTATATGCATTTCTATAACTAGAGTCTTCAAAAAAAAAAATCAGTAAGTTTTATTTGAAATTTGAAATGATTAAAACAAATAATTAATACCTGTAAATTCTAATTACGATGTTTCTGAATTTTTCTTTTTTCTCTGATGCTTTCTCAATTTTTCGGGGATAGAGAATGAAAGAAAATATTTGAATGATTCAATGAATTTAATGTTTTAAAATTAAATACTGTTACTGTTAGTGGACATAATTATTTTTAAATTGAAACGGGACAAACATTCAAGGAGAAAACATCCAATATTTTTTTAAAATGTTGATTGCTTGTTAGAGCTTTCGCTCCACCCCACCCCAACAATAACATGTAATGAGATGGAATCCTCAGGTACGATTACGTCATAGACTCCACGGCTTGTCAGAGAGAGTCCCCCCACGTCGTCATGCTTGTACACAGCAAGTTCGATCACCACCAACAACGGGACGAGATTCGGTCAACCTGGGCGCACAACAGGAAAGTCAAAGTTTGGTTGAGATGGTTTATGTTCAAATAGAAAGAGGAAAAGGGACGGGGAGATGATTAATGGGTTCGTGGGCTGTTTGCCTCTCGCAAATTTTAATGGCAAGAAACTTTTCAGAACGCTAAATGACAGGGCTCGAACATTTTTGTCATTTGTATCTTGCACTCAAATTAAGTTCCTATTACCCTCAAAGCAGCCACGCCGCCAGAATTGGGTACGTTAGGTCCCTTTCTCGTTCCTGATGCCTTTTCTCAGGCCCCCACATTCCACAAACCTTGAAATATGTATACAAAATGACCGATATGTAGATTATCCGACAGCGACTTCGCTGACTTCATTTATGAATACCCAATACCATACTCAGTGAGTTGAACCTTCTCGCAAATAAAGGTTCGACTGCAAGTAGGCAAGCCTGCGAAAGCAAATTTCGGAATTAACATAATACATTAATGAGATAAGCCTATGCAAAGGGTTACTTGAAACAGTACAATTATATCAATGCAATGATTAGGAATAACATCTGTGTATATTTTTAAAATACTTACTAGCTTAACTATTAGGGTTATCTACATGGTGTACACTCAGTATGGTAAGTGAATATTCTGTATTTATACCCTAACACGCTTACTATATCAGTATGGCTAGAGTCTAGAGCAGTGATGTCGAAACTTTTTGCGGTCGATTGCCCAAAATTTAATTAAAACCTACTTGTGTATAGCAAAATGCCAACACAAAGTGCCAGCACAGTGGTTTGATTAAGGAAGCAATATTTTAGTTGCGTGTCATCTGTGGCACGCGTGGCACAGGTTCGTCACCTCTGGTCTAGAATAAGATCTAAATAGTTTATTTCTTGAAGTGGAACAGCATTCATCTGACATTGGTGACAAGTAGAAGTTACAGCGATAAGGAGGACCATGTTCATATTTTCATATTAGCAACATCACGTATGACTTCATTGAAGGTTATCTGCCTGGTAGGTTGGTGTTGACTTAAAATAATTGACGGTCCTTTTAATCTTGCTTGACTCATGATAGAACGCAAATATTTTTTTATAATAGCCAATTTGCTGAACGATCGTTCTCCTTGAGCTACCGACACAGGAAGACAATAAAAAAATCCTCATAGTCATAGCAATACAGACTTCACTCGAAATCCTACATGTGTAAGAAAGTCAGCAGTACCGAGCCTGCGCTCTTCATGGGGCTTCTCGGAAAAATTCCACAGCTCTCTGGCACCCTAAGGGACGTAAATGCTGAGAAGTCCCCCCCCCCGGAGCGGTCGCTTCTAGAAGCGATCTCCTGGGCATCCATGACACTAGGTCGAAAACGCCTCCCACTAAGTTGACCTCCCGAGGGAGTGGTGGAAATTTCCCTATCGATTCGCTATCACTTTGGCGCCACCCCGGCAAAGCTTACGAGTCTCAATGTTTAGGATAGCCGCAGTGCAGGGGATCATCACTGACCTAACTAGGATGTAACCCCCACTGGAAGGGTTCCTCAGAGCTTGCGCCCAATGCGTTCCTAGCTGTACCTTTTGTTAATCCGTACTGGCGCCCGGGCCCTTAACCGACACCGCTCAGAGGCATTGAGGAGTACGAAAGGTCACTTCGGAGTAACTTGACCCTCAACGGATGCTTTTCATCATCGGCATTGCATCTAAATGCTTTGCCTAAGATCCGTACAGCGACTGTAATCATATGTGACTAGCACCTAACACCTAACATATCGGACTTCGGCTTTCCTTGCAAGGAGTTGTCGCTTTCAGGACGTGGTCTGCTCCACGACCTACTCGTCTGTCAAGCCACGTAGAGGCCACCCCTTCTCGACAGTAGTCTTCACTAAATATTCCTCTATGTCTTTGAGAAGCGTGCCGCTGCCGGTCGGTGGGCCCCTTTGATAAGCCTGCTTCCCACGATGCGCACACGTTGACGAGGACTACTTGCTTGTAGCATGCGGGCATTTAAACATCCATTTGAATTGTTCTTTGTTGTAAGATAATAGCTTTAACTTTTTAGTTACATTACATGTAACTTGAATAATTTCCGAAATTTACGCGCATAGCAACAGCATTAAAAAAATCAAGCGTGGCTGTCGGGGCCCCGGAATAGAGTACCGTTGCTCCCCACCCCCGGCGATGCTAAATGTGCAATGTGTAGTCCTTGCGATCAATGAATAATGATCTTCATAAACACATCCCAAACCCCAATAAGAAGCATTTGAGCTTCAAAAAAGATTTGATCCTAGGGCGTCATTATTTCAATGAAGAAGTAAACTTAGTGGTAGCCATGTCGTGATAATCTGCATACCTACTTTATCGTTTTTTATTCTTAACAAGCACTGCAACCCATCAATCCCAGACTACAAATATCCAGTCCAGCCCCCGTACCCTACACACACAAATTCACAATCTCAATAGCAACAAACATTTCTATCAACATAAACATTTTAGTTTCATGAAGGGTTTTTATTTATTGATAACCCCGCGAACTTATTTGAGTTTGAGATCACCAAAATAGCCAGTAATCGACACGCAGTATAAAAACAGGCTGTAGAATTTGCAGGGAAAATGGACATTTATTAAGTTTTTTTATAACTGAATCAACGGAGAAAAACATAAATGACTGTGTTTCTGTGGTAGCAGTAACTTTCACGAAAAGAAAATAAAAATAATGCCCTTTTCTTTCAGAACCGTACTTGGACTGCGTGTCGCTACAGTATTTGTATTGGGGCTACCGGCGGCTAAGAAGGACAAGAAAAATATAACAGCAACCTTGGGAGCCGACCACCACCAAATACTTCAGCAAAAAGACATTCTGGAGACTTTAACACGGAATGTACAAGAGGCAAAGAAATTCAGGGATATTGTGATGGGGAACTTTACTGACATCTACAGGTGCGTCTTGGCGTAGTCGGTTCTATGTTCCCGTATTTGAATGCATGACACTGTCACGTAGTAGAATTACACTTTTATTGATTTGGCCGAGGTCCATCTAACCGATAAATTTTTTATAGAATATTATCTGAAGTAAGCTTGAAAAGGTTTGCCATTGAGAACTGACTGATCCTACAACATTATTGAATTGTTGACAAAATTACGACGTCTCTAAAGCTTATTTAAACCCGTCTATCGACATCTTTTATTTTTAACCTAACCGCTTCAGAAACCTAACGACAAAGCACGTGATGGCGGTGGGTTGGGTGCTGTCCCATTGCCCCAAAGTCAAGTACATCGTCAAACTCGATGATGACGTCATTGTCAATATTTACAACCTTGCCAGGCACATTAAACAGACGTACAAGTCGGCCAGAAATACAATCGTCTGCAGAGTTCCCAAAGTAAGTTGACACACTAGACGCCATACTTAAGTTTATTATTTTACAGGTAATGTTCAGGTTACTATCATAGAAACTATATTCCAAGTAGTTTAAATACAACAAAATATAAAGAAATGTCTTTATATTTAGTTATGTCACATGATCACGTGTATGAAAAAGATGTTGATTTTTTATATTATATTTTTTTATTTTTTTTACATCATAAGGTTTTTTAAAATCTAAACTATCTTAAAGCTATTGAAACTCGAATAAATAAAAAAAAATCTTTTTGACACTATTTAATAGTTGACATTTCTCATGCTAACAGAATCCCCACGCTCAAAGAAAGAATGCCAGCAAATGGTCAGTTAGCATGAAGGAATATCCTTTTCCGGTTTATCCTCCATACTGTCTTGGGTTCGCCATCTTTATGACACGAGATATTGCCGTGAGACTCTACGAGACGACGCGAGATGTTCGACCATTTTGGATTGACGATGTCTACATGACGGGGCTGGTAGCATGGAAGGCAGGGGTCACATTGAAAGACTTTCATGGGAATCTTACAGTTTCCTATAAAAATAATTATGATAAACATCACAAAAATGCCATGTTTGTGTTGGCACGGTTCAAAAACAAGCAAACATTTCGCACTTATTGGAGTAATCTGGTGGCTGCAGAAAGCTGAAATCATATAAACTAATAGTGGGCATTAGTTGAAAGGAATCAGCCACGCGGTATTTCATCCATCTGTCCTGGCAACGTAGCCAAATTATATACAAGATTACTACCCATCCACGTATTGATGGCCTGTTAGCGGAAGACCATGTGGGAGGAAAGAAGGCAAATAGCTCAGTATTTTAGAAACTATGAATCAGATAACTCTAACAATACAATTTATTATGGAATGATACGTGAAAATCTCTACTGATTCATTTGAAAGGTTTAGATCTATATAAAATTATAAAGTAGTAGGAGAATTTTTTTTAAAATGTAGACTCGTATGTGATATTAACAGAATTTTAACTCGTTGGTTTTTTTACAACTATATGTATAATGTAACAAACCAAATTGAATTTATTAATTTTATTTCATTTGTTGATAACACTATAACACATCATTTTTAAGATGTATTTCATGTGTGTGATGTTAATGAGTTGTTGCAATTCATTTTCAAATTTAAGGCGTAAATGGAATGGAGCTTGATTATTTGAGAAGTATTCAACTTGAGCAAATATTTTTTTATATAGACCTCAAACAAAGATTTGATTTTTATTCAAAACATCAAGCAATTCTAATGAAATCGTTAATTACCAAGAGATATTAGATTGCAGTTATAGTTTAGAAATTTCATATTAACAATTCGTTTCGAAAAAATCTGGGTAATTGAAATTACCACAAGGACAGGCAAACTAAAAGTAAATCCAATACCATCATAACGTTCGTAAGTTTAATAAAATCAAAATAAAAGGTTCTCCTATACATAACAAGGACCCATCTCTAACACTCTATCAGATGCCAGCCGACGTTGCGTCACGTTCAATATCTTACGTCATCATGTTCAACACAGTGCACATCGCGCCAAAGATTCGTATAAACATTTATATATCGGGAAAACCTCATTACCCTCTAATGTTTCCCTGACACAATTCAATACATTGAAATTGAATACATGTAAACTCTAATTCTAATAACGCGATTTAAAAAATCTTTAAGACTAAGGCCAAAGTTGCTAAAAGATTTTTATTTTGTTTTCACAGTACAAAACTATACGCGATATACACGCTTGTGTAAAAATGGCAATGTTAAAGGCAAAATCAACATTCAAGAAAATTGTAAAGTCAAGGGACAAAGTTAAAGCTTGGGTACTTTCTGTTAACTCATAAGAATTGAGATTGTGTTAACACATGTGGGTAAAGTATTGTTACTGGGCGTTGAGGGTGGTGTGTGTGTGTCAAGTGTACATTTGTAGTTGTGGTATGTTATATCATTGTTTTGTTTGGCCAATGTAGGAGTGACAACAAGTGTATTGTGTAATGATATTAATGGAACTATGGGAATAAACTATGGAGAGCACTGGAAAAAGACGCAGCAAAACACCCAAGGAGCCGAATAAAAAGGTCACACAAATAAACATAAATGTAAAGTTTAAAGACTGCGAAGACTCCAAGAGGAATGATGTCGGCCATCAGAATCTAAGAAGAGTTATACTTGGCTATAGTGATAGGAACAGAGACAAAAGCTAATCCCCAGGGATAGGTTAAAAACGCAAGATGGCGCAGAGATGGACTTAACTATGAAAAGATATAACATTCCACCATCTAGAGTCAAGGTCCAAAAGTTACATGTGTTCTATGTTGTCTCAGCTGCTTGAAATTTAACTCTTAAAAATTAAGTAACAGATGCCATTTGGAGAAGTAATAGACTCCAATCTTTACAAACCTCCTAAATGCTTGTAAGAATTTCGTGTCTCTCATTTTCTACTAAATAGCAGAGATAATCATATAAAAAATAGTTTTACATTAAATTAAAGATTTAATTATAACGTTAAATGTTTACGCTATCAATTTCTAACTATTAGAATAATAGTTTACAAAAATTATCCCTACATATACACGTTAATTTAAAACAATAATTTTTTTTAAAAGGAAAAAAAAGGAAAAAAGATGATTTTGTAACGGGAAAAACAAGAAGCACTAAATTAATTTAACAAATATAAGACTTGACACTACATGCTAAAGAAAAACAAGTGTCAAGCTCATAAATAACAGAAGTAAAATAGTCCCCTGTAAAGTCATCTTCCATTTCTCATATGGAATTAATCTAAAGTATACGATTATACTGCCAGAAATAGCCAGTGAATACTGACTCGCAGGCTTGACCAGGGAATGAAAGAAGACGAACGAAATATATATCAGCATATCAAGGGGAAATAACTGAGGTCCAGTGTATCAATCATCAAACCTGAGAGTAGCCTGCACATACGCCTTTAAGAGGCTCATCAAACTATTTTCTGGAAAGGATACAGATGAATAAAGAGAAATAAGATCTACGTATGTACAGCGTTTTTCTTTGTTTATGTTGATCCCCAATTCCAACTGGTGACCTCTACTTTTGAAACCAAAACGTATTATTGTTAAACTGTATTTTCCATTTTAAAAAAACCGGAAAGGATCAATAATTTGTAGAATTATTCATTTGTAAAAGCGTGTGTGTATTTTTCTTCAGATTAAAGTTGTATACTTTAAGAAAAGTTGTTGAAATTTTCAGTAAAATTGATTTCTGTTTCGCAAGGTCCTTTTTAATATTTATTCAAATGTTTTTCCTACAATGGTCGATAGCCGGACTTCATTATTATATTTTAAAAATTATCTGAAAGTTCATTTCTCGAAACAAAAAAAATTAAAATAAAGACCGATGCTTTCAAAGGTAAAAGACAACGGTTATATTTGTACTTTTCCCCAAGTATAAATATGTCAGGGTGTTTACTTTTCGTTCTTGTTGCTACGTTTCTCAAAAAATAGGTGCCGCAGAGTAATAAAATCATACAGTTATGTTTCATAAATTCTCATTGTTTTTCATGCTTCTATTTTTGGTGTAGAGACGTCCTTAAATACTTCCTCTGCTCCAAGTATCGATATCTTCTGGCAATCGCTTTCTGTACTCGCCGTCAAACATGTAGTTCATGTGCTCAATGTCAAGCGAATGCACCGAGTGTGTTGTGCTCTGCTCTGCCTGCTCAAAGTTCTCAGACTTCGTTCTCCTCGCCCTGGTCACTAGCAAAGCGAGGCCGGCGATGATCAAAGCCAAGCAGATCAGGGCCAAGGGTAAGATGATGGCCAGGTAGGTGTTGGCGGACCAAGAGTCGTTGAAAGGAACACGAGGCACGGAAGTTTCGTGGGCGGGGGACAGAGAGACAACGTTAGAGGGGTCCCCCTCGTTGCCAGCGCGATCTAAGGCGTGCACGCCCATGAAAAGCGTTTTGTTATTCTTTAGGGAAGTAGCGTTGAGCAAGATGACGAATTCTTCTGTGGTTCCAGAGGGACTTGGTGCGTCCAGGTGACCTCTGATCACGTGTTCGCTCAGGATCATTGACGTAGACTTCCTGTCAGAGAGAAGCTGGTCGAATTCTTCAGAAATGTGAATATTGTATTTGAATGCTGAAAAAAAAAATGAATGAAAAAATTAGGAATATCCATCGAATGTTGTTAAACTTTTTTGTATTACATCTTATTTTAAAAATTTAAGTCTCTTATCTATTCATATAGATTTTAGCGGATTAAACTGCTTGACTTTTGAAACAAAACATAGAGTAAACTTCGTGCATTTCAATGGGCCCAAATTATTTTTCTTTTAAATATTTGATGAAACTTTTACCAATATTTATTTAAAGCATGCAATTTCTTGAATGATAATAAAATAGTATAAATAATAACATGAATATAAAACAAGCACAATTCAAAAAGTATACAGCAAGATAAATCTAAATTTATATTCCATTTTTAAACGCACCAGTCTTTTCTCTCCCTAATTTATTCTCCCCCATCCCTCCCCTTAACATTTAGAAACCCTTCTTACCAGTTCCTCTCTCCATATCATCACCAACAGCTGTCCACTGTAATACAGCGATGTAGGTGTCGTAGTTGTATGAAATCACTCGCAGGTCTGTGATTCTCGACGGCGCCATCTCATCTCGTAACACTTCAGGTCCCGCCCCCGAGCCAGGATAACCGCGGAGCCGAAATTCTCCGGCGGAAGTGACCCTTTGGAAGTTTTCAAGTGGTTCGGTTTGGGTGCTCAGTTGCTGGCCTGTAGTCAAGACAAAATTCAACTTAATGATCATAGACTGTCGTTTACATAATCATTGAACTTGCTTAAAATTCATTTTTTAATTACGGGAACTATTTATTAATAGCCGTTTGTTTTTGTTGACATTTGCCCCGCCCACCTGTCAATCATAGGCTGTGACAGGTTAACGAAAAATGTTGAAAGTAAAAACGTTAGGTTCCAACACTGTTTAAAAATGTTTCTTTTCATGAACATAATAAAATACGGCTTGCTAACGCCATCATTAAACAGTTACTGACACAATGCCGATATTGAAAAACGTGATTCAAGATCAGAACGAAAGATCGCTTTCAACTCATAGTAATTCCGAAGTAATTTGTACGCCGAGAATAGAAATATCGTAAACACAGAAATATTAAGCTGATTGTAAAAAAAATCTCTCTATAAAAGAACCTTGTCTCTCAAAATCTCTTCTCTGCTCTTATTATATAAGAATCTTGAAATCTTAAAGTAAAGGTAAAGAGGGTTTGACAAAAAGTCTTTATTGATCTAGTGTAAGAAGACAGGAAATGCTCTATTTTTCAAAAGACAAGACATAGAGAGGACATGCTCCTTTGTTCAAGTGACAAGATATAGACAGGACATGCTCTTTTGTTCAAGTGACAAGATATAGACAGGACATGCTCTTTTGTTCGACAAGATATAGACAGGACATGCTCTTTTGTTCAAGTGACAAGATATAGACAGGACATGCTCTTTTGTTCAAGTGACAAGATATAGATAGGACATGCTCTTTTGTTCAAGTGACAAGATATAGACAGGACATGCTCTTTTGTTCAAGTGACAAGATATAGACAGGACAAGCTCTTTTGTTCAAGTGACAAGATATAGACATGACATGCTCTTTTGTTCAAGTGACAAGATATAGACAGGACATGCTCTTTTGTTCAAGTGACAAGATATAGACAGGACATGCTCTTTTGTTCAAGACAAGACATACACAGGACATGCTCTTTTGTTTAAGACAAGACATAGACAGGACATGCTCTTTTGTTCAAGACAAGACATAGACTGGCCACGCTCCATTGTCCGTGATTGTCCGGTAAGAGCTGAGATGTAAGCCTCACTTCCACTCACCTGACCCTTGCACGTCCAGAGACCTGCTCGACGTTCCTGTGGCCGCCACGACAACCGATGTGTTGCCTTTGAACCCCATAACCTTGACCTTGATGTTATACCTGCCGTCTCCCAGAAGGTCACGTGGTAGTATGCTGGCAGCATAGACACCATCCCCTTTTATGATATCAGCACCTGAAAATGTGTCAGGTAATTCAGGTATCATCGGAGTTTACTTTAACAATGATTGTGCTTTTTTTCAAAGGATTTAATGTCGTGTTTTACACTACATGCGTTTTTCTCAAAACAGATAGATCCATTAATTATTGAATGCATTTTTTAAAATAATAATTATTTTGATATTCTTTTAATAGCCCAAATCGTTGGGGAGGGGAATTAGATTTGTAGAAAAATAATTTTAGAATCACTAATTTGGTCTTTCGGTTTTTATGATACAGCTGAAGATATAGAACAAAGTTGGAGGTGAAAATACAAGACTACGGTGGATGTGAAGATATAGAACAACAGTGGATGTGAAGATAAAGAACAACGTTGGACGGGAAGATACTGGACAATTTTGGATATAATGATACAGGACAGTTTTGGATGTATTGGTACTAGGTATAGATGGATGCAAAATTACTTTAATCGAAAAGTTAATTATGTAAAATTGATATCTCAGAAACTGATTGGTCTAAAGAAAAACATCAGCCTAGAACTTACCGACACCGTTATCATAAAGGTCAAGGTCAACAGGAGCGGACTGCGGTCTCTCGATTGAGGCTATCACCTTAGCGTTCAACACAGGGGCCTTGCCTTTGAGAACCTCTGCGTAAATTCCAAACTTGTGAGTGGTGTTGAACTGGACCTCACCTTGTTGTGGGATCCAAGAGTTTATCTGGACATTGGACCAAGAACTATTATGTTATATATATTGAGGGTTAGTTTGTAACGCTCGTGGGAGTTGCTGATCTTCTATCGAGCGCCTCCCCAGCCGGCGGATAAGGGGAAGCCCACTGGATATGGAGGATACCGGAGAAATAAATTACCCGGAGTGGACCAAAATCAGTCCTACTGCCTTGTAGGAAGTGGAGGGATCCACAAATACTAGGGACCCAACCCGAACAAAGGAAGCTACCCACTGAGCTGTGAGGGGCAACTCCCCCCCCCCCCCAAGTGGTTGAGCGCAAGGCCAACAATGCTTCCAACAAAAACAAAAACATAGTTACAAAAACAGTTTGTAACTGTAAGAAAACGATTGTGATATAGTGTTATACCTCGTGACAGAAAACAGTGTTGGTGGGAATACATTGTGATACATAGTATGTGTTACATAGTAAAACATCACAGGGTGGCCGGAATACATTGTGACACAGTGGGATAAGTGGATATTTTAGGTTACAGAATGAAATATATTTCATCTAAACTTGATCTCCAAGCAGTGTTTACCTGTAACACGTCCGTCCCCGGCACACGGCTCTTGGACTGGATGTTGACTGTGACGTAACTTTGTGTGGCGTTGGTGCTCACGTGATACGCCCACATGCCAGCCTGGATATCAAAAGGTAAAGTTTTGATCTATCACCAGATTATGTTAGCATTTTAACCAAATAAATATGATTGATTGTTTTTAAAAAAAATTTCCTGAAATTATCTTAAAATTGTATTTGTATTCCGTTTTTTAATCAGTATATATTTACGTATGTGTATTCCGTTTTTATTCAGTACATATTTTAAGTATTTGTATTTCGTTTTTTTTTCCAGTATATATTTTACAAACTATAATGACTACGTACTATTCTTATATAGACTAACGGGAAATTGTAAATTAAAAAATAATACATTTATTTCAAGAACTTATCCCATGACAGAAATGTTGATGCATTTGTTGTTAAGAACTGATCTTTATGAAATGGTAATGATGATTTCTTATTCATAACTAATTTCTGGGATGAGAACGTGAATGTTCTTATGGTTAAGAATTGATGTCCATGAAAAAAGAGTGGATGTAATTCTTGTTAAGAATTGTTTAAGTCTTGTTTAGAACATATTGCTATGATAGAAATTTTAATTTCTATGACTGAAGTGACTCATGGGATCAGTGTTGTGTGTTTTCTCAAGTCGGACATCAATGGCGGAAATAATGCAAAATTTTGTTACCTCCGAGTCCCCAGGAATCAAAACTTTGAGAACTTTGGAAGACATGTCATATCGAAAACTTTCCGGGAATTTCTCGGCAATGTAGACTTCACTGGGACCTTGAACTTTAACCTCGATATATTCAGAAAAGCTAAAGGTCAGCGACGTTTCTTTACCAATAGTTGAGTCTACGTAGAAAGTCCCGGAAAATGTTTCATTCTTTTTAACTAAACCCGCCACTGTCATGATCTGTAGGTAGAAACATAAACAAAAGTTCTTTACAACAAGTTAGTTAATGGGCCGTAGTGTAGAGACGCAATAATCATCTGTAGAGAAGGATCGTCTGTAAAAGATAAGATAAGATAAAGGGACTGATTTTAAATAGAAGTATACTTTTGTTGCATCTGAATAAAGTGGAGAATATTATGCAACAGTTGTCAGCAATAAATAGAAGGCAACAAAACTGCGATTATTAAAGTTTTCTCTTGATTTCCATCTCTAGTACTTTTACCAAGTCATAATATGACGACCTTCTACCATCCTTGAGTTATGACAGAGTGTACATCACACGATATCTGCGATTCCTTGTAACTAGTATCTGTTTGGAAATTCCCATGAACGACCAAACATACTTAGTGTTCTGATGTTTTTGGTTTAGAAATATACAGTCCACTCATGGTTGTACCTAGTCATCCTAATTTCATATATGAACAAGTTCAATGGCTCTTCTTGTCATACATTAAGAAAGCTCATCCGTTCATTAAACGTAAAAATAAATAGCTCGTCAGATGACTTTTCCTGGTGCCACCCGATTTGTTAAAATTGAGAGCTAGGACAAGTCTCGTGCTATGCTGACATCTAGAATTGCACGGAATGAGCCTCTTGTGTACACACCACTACCAATATTTGTGAGCATGTATTACTATTGATCTATTATTGTATCTGGCTAGATGACTTCTTTTAAGTTATTTTTTTTCTTTTACATCTTTGGACTAACCCATTACATAAAACATAGATTTGTATCTGGTACACGGCACTCACCGACTGAGGAACGTTGGCGTTGTGGACAAAACTGTTTTCTGTAGCAACCGTTGCAGCCAGGCCGTCAATGAGGGCTGTCGAGTTCTGTCTGCCGCTGTAGAAGAAAGTTTTGCCCCCTGTCTCCTGGGAGAGGGCTGCAATACTGTGCTCAGCCCGCTGACCGTAGGCCAGGGCGTGGACCACAATTCCTACAGCAGGACATTGATATATACATGCAGCAGAATTTTTAAAGATAGTTATAATTAAAAATTAAGTTACCCCTTTTTAAAAAAAAAAGAACAATTTATAGAGATGCACTTGTTTTTGTCATTAGGTGAGATAATCCATGTTTGTGGATAATAAAATATTGATGAAAGATTGATTGGATNATATATATATATATATATATATTTGGAAAGCTGCCTGCCTGGTATTTTCAACGAAAGAAAGAAATTTGGAATTACATTGAGAAAAAATATCAATTTAAATAGTTTTTTTCCCAATGTAATTCCAAATTTCTTTCGTTGAAACTGCAAGGACATTTTGAGATTACATTGTGTAAACTATTTAAATTGATAGTTTTCCCAATGTCATTCCAAATTGTTTTCTATATTCAACAAATAAATTTGGAATTACATTGAGAAACTATCAATTTTAAAAAAATGTTTTTTCTAAAAGTGATATTTTTAATAGGTATAATAATTGCTAGTGTCCAATAAAAGTTTCAAAAAAATACCTTCGAAGAGCAGAGTGACTTAACTCAATGCACGTACAGTTTTTTAGATGCTAAACTAAAACACGTTACTAGCTAACACTTTTCACATCATTGAGTTAATACGAGAGGAGTTTGGACTGATAAAATATGAGGTTTGGACTACTGTAAGAAAACAAGTCTTATTAGGTTAAAGGCAGCAATGCGGACTGACCTCTCCTCATAAGAGCTGGTCTTAAGTCACGGAGATAAGGCCCTTCGTTCTCTTTGCCGTCTGTTATCAGAATGATAGAGCCACCAGGGGCCTCACCATATTTTGTCAACACCTATTTGAACAATCATCAAACTTTTAGCATGATTAAATCTCAGTATGTGTTAATAGGAAATTGTTAACATGTAAAACATGATATCTTGAATGTTGTGTATAAATGAATGAGCACGTCCAAGTCTCCTAAACACGCACATTTTTAAACAATATATTACAGATTCATACCTCAAAAAAGCTGGATAGTGTGAGAAACATGAATAATAAGCATTCGGAGATTGCGATATTGTCGTGATTATGACTGACTAATAAATATTTTATTTAACTATAAGACGTTTTTACACAAAACTTGACAGCAACTTTAAAAAAACACGTTCCTTCAAATCTAACTCTATATTTAACGTTAACATTACAAATCGAAACTTAACACTACCACCCAAAGATAACACTACCATCCAATGTTTACACTACCACCCAATGTTTACACTACCACCCAATGTTTACACTACCATCCAATGTTTACACTACCACCCAATGTTTACACTATCACCCAAAGATAACACTACCACCCAATGTTTACACTATCACCCAAAGATAACACTACCATCCAATGTTTACACTATCACCCAATGATAACACTACCATCCAATGTTTACACTACCACCCAAAGATAACACTACCATCCAATGTTTACACTATCAACCAATGATAACACTACCATCCAATGTTTACACTATCACCCAAAGATAACACTACCATCCAATGTTTACACTACCACCCAAAGATAACACTACCATCCAATGTTTACACTATCACCCAATGATAACACTACCATCCAATGTTTACACTACCACCCAAAGATAACACTACCATCCAATGTTTACACTACCACCCAATGTTTACACTATCACCCAAAGATAACACTACCATCCAATGTTTACACTACCACCCAAAGATAACACTACCACCCAATGTTTACACTACCACCCAAAGATAACACTACCACCCAATGTTTACACTACCACCCAAAGATAACACTACCATCCAATGTTTACACTACCACCCAAAGATAACACTACCATCCAATGTTTACACTACCAACCAATGATAACATTACCACCCAATGATAACACTACCACCAAATGCCAACACTACCACCAAATGCCAACACTACCACCAAATGCCAACACTACCACCAAATGCAAACACTACCATCAAATGCCAACACTATCACCAAATGCCAACACTACCACCAAATGCCAACACTACCACCAAATGCAAACACTACCATCAAATGCCAACACAATCACCAAATGCCAACACTACCTCCCAATGATAACACTATCACCCAATGATAACACTACCACCAAATGCCAACACTACCACCAAATGCAAACACTACCATCAAATGCCAACACTACCACCAAATGCCAACACTACCACCAAATGCCAACACTACCACCAAATGCAAACACTACCATCAAATGCCAACACAATCACCAAATGCCAACACTACCTCCCAATGATAACACTATCACCCAATGATAACACTACCACCAAATACCAACACTACCACCAAATGCCAACACTACCTCCCAATGATAACATTACCACTCAATGATACCACTGTACACTCAAAGTTAACCCCACCGAACCAATATAAATCCTATCCAACCAATGCCTAACCCCAACAAAGTATTTCTAAATACCAACATGATCCAAGAATTACGTATTTGAGATAAATACATTGAGAGAGAAGATTTACCTCGACACCTTTCTTGAGCCCAGCTCCGATACTTGTCTTTCCCTCTGCCTGCATGGGGAGTGCGTCAATCAGGTTGAACCTGTCCTTCTCCGACTTGACCTGCGTCAGTTACAGAGAGTCTTAGGAAAACTTTATAGACTCTTTAAATAAAACTGTAACGACTGCTCAAGTAAGGCTTTATTATTACCTAAATCGGCGTGGGCATCTTAGGGGCCGTCCATAAAGTACGTCATGCTCCAGAGGGGGGATGTAAGAAAGTGTGACAGTTTGTGGCAGGGGGAGGGGGGTCAGGACATGTGTGACATTATTTTGTTAATAAAAAACATGTTTTTGTACAAAAGTGTGACAAACTTTGGGGGGGGGGTGGTTAAACATTGTCAAAAATAGCGTGACGTACTTTATAAACAGCCTTTATATGAAATGTAGCGGTCGATTGACATACAAATATAACTAAAACAGTGGGTTAAGACGAAACTAGTAGGAGTAGCAGTAGTGTAGAGCTCACAAGTTCAGAGATCATTAGTTTACAGGTTCCCATTTGAAACATAAATGACAATGCTGTAAGAGACTTGTTGTTGTGTTGACATATTAGGAAGCTCGTTATTTGTATTGTGAAGTGGTAACGTGCGAGGTCGTGAACTCAGAGAGAATGGCTATAAATGAAACGTGCGCGTGATTAAGGAGACAGTTTTTAAACAGGTAACATGTTGTGATGTCTTGTCTCTTACAGTGAGACTATCAAAATAGTCTAATAGAGAGTTTCAGAAGTTTACCAAGGATCAAGAACATTTCTATTACATGGGGTCAAAAATACTGACTTCATAACTTCTACAAATGTTATTACGACAAAATCTTAATGTGTTTTACCTCCATCAAGTTGGACAAAGTCGACGCATTAGTGTTGAACTGCACGATGCCCAGTTTGCTGCCTGTTTCGATACAACTCAAAATGTAGTTACTGGCTGCCTGTTTGAGAACACTCAAAGATGCTCCCTTGGGGGACACAAAGATGGAATAATGATGGTTAATCGCTGACAATCTTTTGCTGTGTGTATACCACATATAAACATGTTTGCACTCACCAAAAATACAAGAAAATCTATCTCAGCACAAATATTTCACTTATCGATTGTTCTTGTTCATTTTATTCAATTACACCTACCCGCTATAAATCCCAAAATTGTACAGGTCATTGTAAAAAAATGGATGTATTTTTTTTACAAACGATTCAAATATTTATACCTAGGACAAGAATCAATCTCTTGCTATGTGTTGCGTGCGAGGAGAGAATTCATATAATTGATGTCTTACAACCAGATGTATGAAAGGTGATTAAGATTATTTTTTGATCCTCGGATTAGATATACAGTCATAATTTGATGTACCCAGTACTTACTGTCAAACTCTGATGTACCCAGTACTTACTGTCATATTCTGATGTACCACTTACTTACTGTCATATTCTGATGTACCCAGTACTTACTGTAATATTCTGATGTACCACTTACTTACTGTCATATTCTGATGTACCCAGTACTTACTGTCATATTCTGATGTACCCAGTACTTACTGTCATATACTGATGTACCCAGTACTTACTGTCATATTCTGATCTACCACTTACTTACTGTCATATTCTGATGTACACAGTACTTACTGTCATACTCTAATGCACCCAGTACTTACTGTCAGATTCTAATGTACCCAGTACTTACTGTTATACTCTGATGTACCCAGTACTTACTGTCATATTCTGATGTACCACTTACTTACTGTCATATTCTGATGTACCCAGTACTTACTGTCATATTCTGATGTACCCAGAACTACTGTCATACTCTGATGTACCCAGAACTACTGTCATATTCTGATGTACCCAGAACTACTGTCATACTCTGATGTACCCAGTACTTACTGTCATACTCTAATGTACCCAGTACTTACTGTCATATTCTGATGTACCCAGCACTTACTGTCATACTCTGATGTACCCAGTACTTACTGTCATATTCTGATGTACCCAGCACTTACTGTCATACTCTAATGTACCCAGTACTTACTGTCATATTCTGATGATGTACCCAGCACTTACTGTCATACTCTAATGTACCCAGTACTTACTGTCATACTCTGATGTACCCAGTACTTACTGTCATATTCTGATCTACCCAGTACTTACTGTCATACTCTGATGTACCCAGTACTTACTGTCATATTCTCATGCACCCAGTACTTACTGTCATATTCTGATGTACCCAGTAATTACTGTCATACTCTGATGTACCCAGTACTTACTGTCATATTCTGATGTACCCAGTACTTACTGTCATACTACAATGTACACAGTACTTACTGTCATATTCTGATGTATCCAGTATTTACTGTCATACTGTGATGTACCCAGTACTTACTGTCATACTCTGATGTACCCAGTACTTACTGTCATACTCTGATGTACCCAGTACTTACTGTCATACACTGATGTACCCAGTACTTACTGTCATACTCTGATGTACCCAGTACTTACTGTCATATTCTGATGTACACGGTACTTACTGTCATATTCTGATGTACCCAGTACTTACTGTCATACTCTGATGTACCCAGTACTTACTGTCATACTCTGATGTACCCAGTACTTGCTGTCTCAACCTGATTTACCCAGGACTTACTGTCATACTCTCATGTACCCAGTACTTGCTGTCTCAACCTGATGTACCCAGTACTAACTGTCATACTCTGATGTACCCAGTACTTGCTGTCTCAACCTGATGTACCCAGTACTTACTGTCATACTCTCATGTACCCAGTACTTACTGTCATACTCTAATGTACCCAGTACTTACTGTCATACTCTAATGTACCCAGCATTTACTGTCATACTCTGATGTACCCAGTACTTACTGTCATACTCTAATGTACCCAGTACTTACTGTCATACTCTGATGTACCCAGTACTTACTGTCATACTCTGATGTACCAAGTACTTTCTGTCATACTCTGATGTACCCAGCACTTACTGTCATACTCTGATGTACCCAGTACTTACTGTCATACTCTAATGTACCCAGTACTTACTGTCATATTCTGATGTACCCAGTACTTACTGTCATACTCTGATGTACCCAGTACTTGCTGTCTCAACCTGAATTACCCAGGACTTACTGTCATACTCTCATGTACCCAGTACTTGCTGTCTCAACCTGATGTACCCAGTACTTACTGTCATACTCTGATGTACCCAGTACTTGCTGTCTCAACCTGATGTACCCAGTACTTACTGTCATACTCTCATGTACACAGTACTTACTGTCATACTCTAATGTACCCAGTACTTACTGTCATACTCTGATGTACCCAGTACTTACTGTCATACTCTGATGTACCCAGTACTTGCTGTCTCAACCTGATGTACCCAGTACTTACTGTCATACTCTGATGTACCGAGTACTAGCTGTCATACTCTGATGTACCCAGTACTTACTGTCATACTCTGATGTACCCAGTACTTACTGTCATACTCTGATGTACCCAGTACTTTCTGTCATACTCTGATGTACCCAGCATTTACTGTCATACTCTGATGTACCCAGTACTTACTGTCATACTCTAATGTACCCAGTACTTACTGTCATACTCTAATGTACCCAGTACTTGCTTTCATACTCTGATTTACATAGTACTTACTGTCATACTCTGATGTACCCAGTACTTACTGTCATACTCTCATGTACCCAGTACTTACTGTCATACTCTAATGTACCCAGTACTTACTGTCATATTCTGATGTACCCAGTACTTACTGTCATACTCTAATGTACCCAGTACTTGCTTTCATACTCTGTTGTACACAGTACTTACTGTCATACTCTGATGTACCCAGTACTTACTGTCATACTCTCATGTACCCAGTACTTACTGTCATACTCTAATGTACCAAGTAGTTACTGTCATACTCTAATGTACCCAGCACTTACTGTCATACTCTGATATACCCAGTACTTACTGTCATACTCTAATGTACCCAGTACTTACTGTCATATTCTGATGTACCCAGTACTTACTGTCATACTCTAATGTACACAGTACTTACTTTCATACTCTGATGTACACAGTACTTACTGTCATACACTGATGTACCCAGTACTTACTGTCATACTCTGATGTACCCAGTACTTACTGTCATACTCTGATGTACCCAGTACTTACTGTCATACTCTAATGTACCCAGTACCTGCTGTCTCGACCTGATGTACCCAGTACTTACTGTCATACTCTGATGTACCCAGCACTTACTGTCATTCTCTGATGTACCCAGTACTTACTGTCATACTCTGATGTACACAGCACTTACTGTCATATTCTGATGTACCCAGTACTTGCTGTCATACTCTGATGTACCCAGAACTACTGTCATACTCTGATGTACCCAGTACTTACTGTCATATTCTGATGTACCCAGAACTACTGTCATACTCTGATGTACCCAGAACTACTGTCATACTCTGATGTACCAAGAACTACTGTCATACACTGATGTACCCAGAACTACTGTCATACTCTGATGTACCCAGTACTTACTGTCATATTCTGATGTACACAGTATTTACTGTCATACTGTGATGTACCCAGTACTTACTGTCATACTCTGATGTACCCAGTACTTACTGTCATACTCTGATGTACCCAGTATTTACTGTCATATTCTGATGTACCCAGTACTTACTGTCATATTCTGATGTACCCAGTACTTACTGTCATATTCTGATGTACACAGTATTTACTGTCATACTGTGATGTACCCAGTACTTACTGTCATACTCTGATGTACCCAGTACTTACTGTCATACTCTAATGTACCCAGTACTTACTGTCATACTCTGATGTACCCAGTACTTATTGTCATACTCTGATGTACCCAGTACTTACTGTCGTACTCTGATGTACCCAGTACTTGCTGTCTCAACCTGATGTACCCAGGACTTACTGTCATACTCTCATGTACCTAGTACTTGCTGTCTCAGCCTGATGTATCCAGTACTTACTGTCATACTCTGATGTACCCAGTACTTACTGTCATACTCTGATGTACCCAGTACTTGCTGTCTCAACCTGATGTACCCAGTACTTATTGTCATACTCTCATGTACCCAGTACTTACTGTCATACTCTAATGTACCCAGTACTTCCTGTCATACTCTGATGTACCCAGTACTTACTGTCATACTCTGATGTACCCAGTACTTGCTTTTTCAACCTGATGTACCCAGTACTTACTGTCATACTCTAATGTACCCAGTACTTGCTGTCATACTCTGATGTACCCAGTACTTACTGTCATACTCTGATGTACCCAGTACTTACTGTCATACTCTGATGTACCCAGTACTTACTGTCATACTCTGATATACCCAGCACTTACTGTCATACTCTGATGTACCCAGTACTTACTGTCATACTCTAATGTACCCAGTACCTGCTGTCTCAACCTGATGTACCCAGTACTTACTGTCATACTCTGATGTACCCAGCACTTACTTTCATACTCTGATGTACCCAGTACTTGCTGTCATACTCTGATGTACCCAGTACTTACTGTCATACTCTGATGTACCCAGTACTTACTGTCATAATCTGATGTACCCAGCACTTACTGTCATACTCTGATGTACCCAGCACTTACTGTCATACTCTGATGTACCCAGTACTTGCTGTCATACTCTGATGTACCCAGTACTTACTGTCATACTCTCATGTACCTAGTACTTACTGTCATACTCTGATGTACCCAGTACTTACTGTCATACTCTGATGTACCCAGTATTTACTGTCATACTCTGATGTACCCAGCACTTACTGTCATACTCTGATGTACCCAGTACGTACTGTCATACTCTAATGTACCCAGCACTTACTGTCATACTCTGATGTACCCAGCACTTACTGTCATACTCTGATGTACCCAGTACATACAGTCATACTCTCATGTACCTAGTACTTACTGTCATACTCTGATGTACACAGTACTTACTGTCATACTCTGATGTACACAGTACTTACTGTCATACTCCCAGATGTGTCTAATACTAAAACACGTTTCCTGGGATGTGCCTGCACATATCTGAACCTGGGACGAGTGTCTGTTCCGTCAGGAAGCGGTTTTTTTGCTGCCGAGACAAGAGTTTAATTACGTAACTATTATTTGCAGGATCAGTTTGCGAAAGAAATCTAACGAATTTCAAATTATGTCTTCTATAGTGCACCCTTTAAAAAAACAATAATCCTATTTAGGTCTTAGCCAGTGAGTGAGATGAATAAAAATTAACATGAATTTAAAAATGTTTACAAATCACATAAAAATTATGTTTTCAGTTTTTAAAATTTTTTTGTAAATAATTATATCGACGCATTAATTAAAAATGTACTACATTTGTGCTTCATAAACTAATTGGTAAATGAATCGTTTATTTTTCTCTACGGATGCTCAAAGGATTTACCCCAGCCTCCCCCCCCC
>MUZC01003566.1:274481-307455 GCA_002072015.1 Radix auricularia | reverse complement strand
CCCCCCCCCCCCGCCATCCACCAGCCCCTCAAAATGATTAGATTAATATGGAATATTTTTACAAGTTAATGCTATTTCACATTTTCAAAAAATCTGTACGTCATATTATTTTAAAGATCATCTGAAGGGTAGATGGATAAGATTGGTAACAATTTAATGACTTTCGAGGATTTTATGAGGTATAATAAATAAAATTACGTTTAGCAAAGTCCTCGTGTTTTTTCATGACTTCCCAGGCACTTTTATAATTGCAAAGCCGATTTTGTCTGTTAGGGGCCAGGTAATTGTGTTTGAGATGCCGTGGTGCTGTAGCAGGGTCGTCACAGAATTCCACGATCTTCAACAAGAGAAATTTTGCAAGAAAATGTCATCATCTAAATATGTCATTGTTGATGTCTTAAGTTTCTTACGAAAGATACAAAACTAAATGACCATTGGAAGTCTCTAACTCCACACCGGTCGTGTCCCTCCCCCTGAACTCCCCGTGCTGTAAACACAGGTGGTTGTTCAGTCACTCGATGTGAACTCCAGTCACATTGAGGGCTGGAGTGAACCTGCCGTGACTTGTCAAGGTCACCTAAATAAGACCTCTAGCAGACGGCTACGTAAACTATATTTAAAATATGAATTAACTTACAGTAAAATTCCAATACTATTTAACTACGCCATGTACATATCAAAATACTCCTCAAATTACGCTATGTATCAAAATATATCAGATCTCACTTTAAATAGGAGAGTGTACCAACTTCTACCAGATATGTATAATTTTTATTATTTTTTTTTTTTTAGTTAGCACTTTCTCGGGCCTTAGTAGATCTTGGCGGCGCTCACCTTTTCTCCAGATCAGCGAAGGACTTTTGAGCGATAGTCATTCATCTACATTTTTATTGTGGCCTCAGCGTAGGATAGATCCAAACCCCTCGGCTTACGAGGCGAGGGCACTTATGACTTCGCTACCCAGCCGCCATATCTATATACAATAAATCAACTCAAACTATCTAAATGTGCTAACGTTACATAAGGTTCCACTTTCTAAATAGGTCGATCAACTTACACTACCTACATACGGAGAATGTACAAACTTGAACAACATAACTAAATTACAGTCCATCAGCTCAAACTAACTTAATATGGAAATTTAAAAAATCTTACACTGTCTAAATATTGCATAAACATCAACGATGATGCAGCTTTATTGGCTGCCATCCTTGGGAAGAAGCGACAGTTCTTCTCTGGCTTCCCGGTATAGAAGTCGAATTCACATCGTTTACTGGTGTACTCGCTGAGAATAGATCCCTCTACTTCAGTGGAGCATCTGAAAAGAATATCGCCGTATTAACTAATATAAATTGATTGGTTCAGAATGGAAACTTTGCTATCATTAGGACACTGCTTGAAGATATTGGTCTTGAGTCTTGTGAAAAGTGCTATTGGGAACAACGGGAATACCCAGTGGTGGGTGACATAATGGTAAATGATTTATAGTGAACAGGTCAATGATGTGTGATGAAATGTGTTAGTTGTGTCGCGACATGTCAATAATTATATTTATTGTTGAGTTGTAATTAGTTCAACAGGACAGTTTTGTTGAACAATGAGAGTAGTATGGCTAATAACACAATTATTGTTTGTGATGTGTATTAAGTGGCGTGGAGTGGAGTGTATGCTGCGTTTGCAGATAAGAGGGAAGCTATGATGGGATGAAACTTGAACTCTATTCAAGGGAGCTTATTTCATTTGAACTGTACTCAGGGATCAAGATTTTATGGGAACTATATACAAGGGAGATAAATCTCATTTGACCAGCTTATTAATTGTGTCGCTTGCATCACGAGGAAGTAGTTCTTTTTAACATTTTAGTTTCACCTTCCAACACCCCAATCTTTTTCAATGTCCTATTGTTAAGGGTTATTTAAACTTATTTTAACGACATTAAAATTCGAAGATAAGGGTTTTTGATAAAATTTTAGGACATTTATAACAACTACACTAGAATCCAGGAAAGTTATGACATAAATCTGTGTTCTCGTGTAAGACTTGCATTGTCCTCTACACATAAATCTGTTGTCTTACAAGAGACACAGACATGGATGGCCCCGTTACGTATCTTGTACAATGTCTTGTTTGGCATTACATGAGACCTGGCACACATATGTCACACAAACTGTCATACACACACACTGCCATTTAAACCTTTATGGCAGTCAAACACGCATCATGCCATTAGCACACATTCACACTGTCCATGACAAACACACACACATACTGCAACCTCTTTAAGTACTATCTCTAAAGCCCGCAGTCACTCACACACAAACTGTCAACAACACATAACACTGATGGCTGGCTCTGGGGTGGCTATCATGAACGATGACTGAGGAAGTCGTCCCTAGTGACAGGTAACTCTCAACTGAAGAATGTCCGTGGTTATACAGTTGGCACACACGGCGGGCAGGTAACTCCGACTGTAAAACGGTTGTCTCAACTTGTCTCTGGCTTCAGTAAGCACATATTTTATGTAGCGCCTCGATCCTAGATAAAGTCCACAAGTCTCCTGTCTAGAAGCGAGTCTTCCCACAATAATAAACACAACCTTGTTATGCTTCTGCGGTTTTTCAAGCCTATTGAAATTCATCCCATCTTGAATATCGCGCCACCTGTTGGAATGACGGATTACTGGACTTCCAACAACTTGTTTGTCTGATGTGCGTTATGTTGTTGTCTCACAAATGTTATTTTTTGTATAAAATTAATATCCGTGTCACATGCTTGTTGTCTGGTTTAGACGCAACTTGCTGGCCTGCACCAAACTTAACAATATTATTCTATATAAAGCTATTCACTACTACCATTTAGTGCACATAATGCTCTATTCAGGTTAAAATGCATGAGTTCGTGTTAATTTATACTGCAGGTGCTGCTAACTTTAATTTGCCAAAATAACTATTTTAATACTAATTAAACTGAACAGAAATAAATGCACGGATAAACTTATTTTCTTTTTCAATCTTTTATATTCACTCGTAGCGTCTGCCTGTATGTCGCAAAATATTTGGATACATTTTTGACCCAATTTCCATTATCCTATCTTGCTGAAATTTTGCAGTCAGACTCATGGTGATAATAAAAATTGCCTTTCAAAATTTCACATCTATTGAAGGTACTGTAATTAAACAAATGAATTTTTATAGTATCTCTCTATATTTTTAAGTAAGCATGTAAATGTTCATGGTAGTCTATCGCGCGGTGCGTATTAAATTGAACATACTTTTCGTTATGTCTCATATATAGGGATTTATAGTAAAAAACTGATTTAATTTTGTTACGGCAAAAACTTGTTCTTATTTATGATATATACTGACAGTTGTTACAATTTGTATTGGCCATTTAAAAATGTTAGCAATGAGATTGTTGTTGCGTGTCACCCCCTGTTATTAAAACTATAGGCCTAAAACTCAATCCAACCTTAGATCTGTGGTTCCCTGCCCCTTAGTTTAGTGATTTGTGTCTATATTAATACAACATTTTTAATTAATCTGGTACGAGACATCTCCCTCTCTTTCCTACGATTATAATAGACACTTATACAATAACTATGGCCTAGAAAAGGATAGGAAGTAAAATCTATTACAGAAGCTGCAGGAGCTTTGAATGTCCATGATTAATAAACAAAACGAATACCTTTAATATTAAACACCTGAAAGATAAATCAGAATTCATGGTTACCACTCAGTCTTTCTGGCTGATTTGTCAAATTTAAACCTACAACATAGGCGGTATCTTTAAGTCTACAAAAGGCATACATAATGGCTCTCGAGGGATCGCATGATACGTCCCAAGGGAACCCAAGACCCGTTTCTTTCTTCTAGACAATCCTCTACATCTAACCCGTTCATTATCTTCTAGACAATCCTCTACCCGTTCATTATCTTCTAGACAATCATCTACCCGTTCATTATCTTCTAGACAATCCTCTACATCTAACCCATTCATTATCTTCTAGACAATCCTCTACCCGTTCATTATCTAGCTCGAGACGAGCAGCTGGAACTGCTGGAGATGAGTTTTAGCAACACAAAAAGGCATAACGACCTAAATCCAAACAACTGTCTAAAACTCGTACAAGTTAAATTTTGTATAGCCCTAAACTTTACGTATATGATTGTCAGCCCCATGCGAGCGACCTGAAATTCTAAAAAAAAAGGATGAGAAGAAAATTGGTTATTTTATTTGATTTATTGTGAATACCTTTCATTGTACCTTGTATTAAGAGTAGTTCAGATATTAAGATGAATGTAGAAAACGATCATAATTTAAGTCCATAATTTTGAACGCAAAGCCATTTAGTCACCTTAATGTGTTGGATTCGTTAGATTCGTTAAGTGAGGTGAAACTTACGGGCCCAGTAAAATTCCTGTTTTGTTTCCTCAAAAGTAAAATTCTAAGAATGTGAATACTTTTTAACTATTAAAAAAGGATATGAAAAAATATATTTATTTCTAAAAAAAATGACCGAAATTTTATTTTATGTTTTCAAGACTTTCTATAAAATTTATATAGGGACTCTCAAATGGTTTCTCCACACCTCGTAATATTGACCAAGATCTATTGCAGAAAGATGACCTTGACCTTTCTCATCATTAATAAGATGTCATTGTCCTAAAATGTATCAATCTCATTCATTAATTTAAAAAAAAAAAAAGAAAGAAAAAGACAACTTTACAGGGGTTCTAATATGGGTCATCAAGACACACGCTACGTCATTTAGAATCTCTACACGGGAAAATACGTAAGACGTGGCGACGACACCACGTGATTTGACGTCATCTTGTCACGGTCATTTGTAGTAGAGTGACAAAGGAAAACAAGGAATGCGGAAACACCATAGCTGAGTTTATGTTGCCATGGTGAGATTGAGGTAGAGGAGGTTGGAGAGACGTCATGTCAAAAAGTCCTGCAGGTATGGGAAATTCGGCAGTAGAATGTTGATGGTTGCTTAGATAGGCTCAATATGTCAATAGTTAGTTTGTTGCCTGTCGTGTCAAGTGAATAAATGAGTAAAGAGTTTGTTTGTTGCGCAGGTGGTTAGTGTTGGGGTCCAATAAGGACAAGGTAGATAAGGTACTTTATAATGCATTAATTTCCACCTTTGCCCCAAGCTTTACATATATGCTAATTTATGTTTCCGTTTATTTTTCTAGTTAAAAATTCTTTATGACCTTTTTTAAAAGCCCTGATGTATCTTTCCTGTCAATTATTCGCTTTCAACTATTCTGTATTCATTATTCCTTGTATAACATTTCCCTGGTCTAGTGGAAGCGCGCTGGGCTGTCGAGCCGAGACTATCTGGAGTCAAGTGTTCGAGCCTCTGTGCTAGCAATATCCCCGAGTTAACCTAGCTTCGCATGGGTACCTGACAATGGTTGGGTAAAGTAATCGCGGCTGGGATTTGTGCTAGCCACACAATCCATCGCAAAATAAACATCTGTGAACGCTACTAATAGGCAATTATAGTTGAAAAGGAAACGTTACAAAAATATTCCTTGTAAAATATCCTTGGTCTAATATCCCTGTTAAATATTAGCTTTTAAATATTCCTTCAAAAATATTCTTTGTCTTATCTTCCCTGTCAAATATTCAAGCCTAATATTTCTTGTAAAATATTCGCTTTCTAAAAAAGTTTGTAAAATAGTCCCTGTCTAATAGTCCCTATCTAATAGTCCCTATCTAATAGTCCCTGTCTAATAGTCCCTATCTAATAGTCCCTATCTAATAGTCCCTGTCTAATAGTCCCTGTCTAATAGTCCCTATCTAATAGTCCCTGTCTAATATCACCTGTCTTATATCTCCTCCCTCTCACTTCTGTCTCGTTATGCCTATGCTTACTCACCTTGTAGGCTGCCACAATCCAGCATAGCGATAGAACGCGTCATCTTGAGCGTCAATAGGGTATTCGTCAAACAGCCCCCATCTCAAATGAGCCCATTCGTGAACTATCGTCTTCTCTGTTCATCAATATATACAGTGAGTGAGAACTAAAAGGTGTTTACTGCGTATCATTTGATGGCTGAGTTATTTAAGTGATGATTGTTAAATAAAACGCCGGGCTGTTGAGCTCTAAATAAATTGATTGAAATAAAAACTTGATTGTTTTAGTAAAGAATATTTTTGTATTATAAAAGTCATGTCTGTTAAACCAATATGGTGAGTTTGATATACAGGGGATGATGGTGTTGCATAACTAGGGATTGCTCTACATTGAGTAACTGGGTGGCACATTAGTAAGTATGACATATGTGACATCACGGTGTTTTTATTGAATTTTAATTATTTTGTTGATTTAAAAATTATATTATATTTTTTGTCGAAAGTGATACGTATTTATTTATTTATGATTTTTTTTCGGGGGGGGGGGTGAGAGGTTTGAAATTTGTTTGAGACTTGTGACAGTTGGTGACAGAGGGGAAGGGGGAGTTTAAAATGGTCGACAATAGTGTGACGTACTTTATGGACGGCCCTTTATGTGATACACTGTGATGATTCATTGTGTCATAAATAAAATGTGTTGTTTCAACCATGTGATAAACTTTGTTGATTCATTGTGATTGCGTGATACATGTTATAATTTGTTGTGATTGGGTGACAGATGTTTTGATTTGTTGTGATTGTGTCATAGATGTTCTAATTTGCTGTGTTTGTGTGATAGATGTTATGATTTGTTATGATTGTGTCATAGATGTTCTAATTTTTTGTGATTGTGTGATAAATGTTATGATTTGTTATGATTGTGTCATAGATGTTCTAATTTGTTGTGATTGTGTGATAAATGTTATGATTTGTTATGATTGTGTCATAGATGTTCTAATTTGTTGTGATTGTGTCATAGATGTTCTAATTGGTTGTGATTGGGTGATAGATGTTTTGATTTGTTGTGATTGTGTCATAGATGTTATGCTTTGTTGTGATTGTGTCATGGACGTTACGATTTGTTGTGATTGTGTGATAGATGTTCTAATCTGTTGTGATTGTGTGATATATGTTTTGATTTGTTGTGATTGTCATATATGTTAGTATTTGTTGTGATCATGAGATATATTTTAACATTCCGTTGCTTGTTTCGTTATAGAAGTATTGCATTTTTTTTAGGGATGTACAGGATTTCGGCTCCGGCAATTCCGGAATTCAACAATTTTTTTTTACTAATCCAGCTCCGGTCGGATTTCGAAAATGTGAATCCGCACAGCCCTAATTTGTTGTGATACCAATTAAAGTCAGTCATATGACCATTCGGCTTTGACCAAATATTGAATATAAAAAAGAATAGTGAAGTTCTCACCAGGTTTTCCCCACTTTTGGACTACAGCATCGTCCAGGAGATAGCCAGGGGTCAAGTGAATGTACAAGCCTGGAGATCCACACGCTGCATATTGTTTGACATATGGAGCGTCACCGTACGCTGGATTTGATCTTGATGGTGGATAAACACATTTTAATATATATAACCCTTGTGACTGGCAGGAAGCGTTTTCTCGTCTTCATTTCGATTTATGACATTCTTTTAATTTTTTATTTATTGATAAGGTCACATTGCTTACAGTAACATTGTCAAGTCAGTGTTACATTGTAAGTGTTTTTCTATGATTTCTTATCAATGTTGATAGATATTATTAAAAATTTCCCGTTTATTCAATTTTATCCTATGTTTATTATATATATATATATATTAGTATTAGTTAACTGATTTCGTTTTCCCATCCCGTTAGTGTTTTATCATCAGGGAAATTTGAAAATTAAATATTGTTAACACATATTAATGGTTTGTTAAGATTCTTAAAAAAGGGAATTTCAAATTAATTAGTTTTTATTTTAGAGTTTAACTAAAAAAAAAACTAAAACTTAAATCTGTTTTGCTCTATATCTAAACTCACCTAGCGATGATGACTTAAGCTCTCTATAGCTCTTTATCAAAACTCACCTACAGATGATGACTTAAGCTCTCTCTAGCTCTTTATCTCAACTCACTTATCAATGATAACTTAAGCTCTCGCTAGCTCTATATCAAAGCTCACCGACCAATGATGACCTAAGCTCTGTTTACTAGCTTCTCTTGAATACTCACCTGTCGATGATAACTTGAGCTCTGTCCAGCTCCACATCAAGAGCGTTCTCATAGCGTTGCCTGGGTTTCCATGTCTCTGGTATGACGATGATAAACTCTCTGAAATAAAGCTGGTTTCTTGTGGCTTTAAATAGTGTAGCTGAAGTCGCTGTTAAAAAGACCTGCAATCAAAATCATATATTGAAATACTGGATTGCTTTTGCATTCTGATTTAGATTGTTTTTATTCTTTCACATAAAAGAATTGTTTGTCGCTTGGAAGGTAAACCTAATTCAAGAATCATTATATATCAACATACTTTGAAGTCAGTATATTTGACTTGATATTGGGTCCTTAATATTAAAGAAACAGACAGAGGGCCCATGTTGTTCATTTAAACATCTCTCATTGACAATTTCAAAGTTCAATACATTATTTATGAGGAAATCACATGATTTAAATGATGGAGATATTGTCAATTTTACAGACCCAAGGGAATCTGTCAATACTGTGAAAGCTACTGTGGAATCTCTTTACTCTTAATGGCAGTCAACATAATGGCTAGAATCCTTCTAACGGTCTCAGTTCAGATCTGGAGCAAGCTGTACTGTCAGAAAGTCAATGTGGTTATTTTTAAAAAAAATTCGTGGTTAGACAGCTGCAGAAAATGTGTCAGCAGCAAACGTTTCACCCCTTCGTAAGAGGAACAAACCAAGGCTTACGACACTATCAGCGTTGAATGTTTGTGGTGTAGAGTATAACTAATTGTGAATGAACTAAACAGTTTATATCACGGCATGCGGTACTTTAATGAATGTTAGGAGGTTAGGGTCCGAGGCTAATTGAAAAGGCGTCCGAACCATTTCCTGTTGGTAATGGGGTCAAACAAATTTGCGGCCTGACACCAACACTGTGGCATTATGTTCTTGACAAAGTGGCTGATTTCTTCAGAGAAGTAGAATTTGGAGTTTACATCAGATTCAGAACTGATTGTTTATCATTCAGCCTCGTGAGAACAAGCGATTAGTTCAAGAGTCGGTAAGAGATTTTTAGGGAATTTCTGTATGCAAAAAAAAACCCACAGATTTATTCGATTTCGATTGCAACGTGGTTAGTCAAATGTAGGTTGCATAGAAGTTGCTCTTAACTATAGTATGCAGAACCAGCTTTGTTTAACGGAAATGGATATCACTAGACCCAAAGATTACTATTTGGAGGAAAGGCGAGAAGTCTTCCAGGGGGACAAAATTTACGTGTTATGCACTTTCTCCACTAACACGGGCACTTGGGAATAGTCCTAAAGGAATAGAGACTCGAGACAACACTCTCTACTGGAGAACACAGAGTCACGAAGCAATGGGATGAGAGCGAAAAACACTTCAGGAAAGCCCGGCGTAGCAATGTGTATGGCTTATTGCAATCCAGCTTAAACACCTTCAATAGCAGACATTTGCGAGATAAATCACTCGGGTCATCCAATCACAAAAGTACGGGCAAATGGATACCCTTCCTTGGAGAGATGTTTGAAACGGTCGAAAACGAACTATCATTGTATCACATCATTCCAACATCGATACCACATGTATGCCACAGATGTATCATTTCTTTACCACATATCTATCATATCTATACCACAGATCTATCATATCTCTGCCACATATCTATCATATCTCTGCCACATATCTATCATATCTCTGCCACAGATCTATCATATCTCTGCCACAGATCTATCATATCTCTACCACATATCTATCATATCTATATCACAGATCTATCGTATCTCTGTCACAGTTGTAACAGATCTCCAACGAATATCTACATCAGCTGTCTTGTAATATATTTGCTATCTGTGGCACATTTTAAGATCTAAATACATGACTCACATTGGCGGTGAAGTGTTATGTCATCCTTACCAACAAAGCTTATCTTTCTTACACAGCAATATCTCTGCATAACAACCTTTACACATTTCGTAATAATATTAGGAATGATAACAATAAATTAAAATTGTATATAGCGCTGAATCCCAGCAAGGAACCGGGTTCGCAGCGCTTTACATGGTGATAATTGATTACATATAATAGTTATATAACCATTCATAACATAATAACCATATAAATGACAATATGTTACACATAAGCTACGTTAATAATTACTGGAAATATAGTTTCATTAATTTTAAAAACACAATTTTGAAAAGATCAGTGGGAGGGGGGAATTTTGAAAGTCCCCACGGACACCAACATGAGGGAAGGTCCAAATTAGTGTCCAAATTCTTTTTAACATTAACTAATACGCTACCGCCGTGGATGTGGACCCCCAAAGAGGTTAAGCCCCCCAGGCCCAAACCCCCCCCCCCCCCAATAAATTAATATCTACGCAGATGGAAAGATGCGTCTTGAATGACTTAGTAGTTTGAATTATGGCTGTTATCGATTAATTTCAATTTAATCTTTAACTTTTGAAAAATTACCGAATAATTAATCGATAATTTTGATTAAAGCTGAAAATAAGATGTATGACGGCATTAAACTGAACATTTCATAAAATGCTCATAACGTTAGTATTTAATTTTTTTTTTTAAATAATATTTTTAGGAGGTATATTTAAATATAAAGGTAATTTCTTATTTTAGCGCAATTTATTTTCGTAGAGCGAAAAAATGAACTCTCTTACTTTTACTAATTTAAACACATTCAATAACTGGTCTAATAAAAGAAGTATTTAATGACAAAATATTTATTTTTCGTGTGTTTTGATGGCGCCGTAAATCACAGGAAATGCTTGAAATTCACAATTTTTTATTTGGTCTAAATTATAAAACAGTAGTTTAATTTGAACCAAAAATTTAATATTTTAATATTAAAATATATTTCATAGAAATTTCGGTTGATATTTTTATTTTAAACTACTCGAAAAATAGATTGCGCTGAAATAAGAAATTACCAATTTTCCTTATAAAATTGCTTATTTAAAGTTTACCCTTTTTTAACGGAGAAGTTTGTTCGTAAAAAAAACAATTAATTATAAATTTTTAATTATTTATTAATAAATCGCAAAAATGTTTCAAATATTTTCGTTAGTTTTAATCGCTATTTTATTAATAAAATAATTTTAATCGATAAAAAATTTTACAAATTAATCAAGAAATAAATCGTTAATTTCCGCAACTCCAGTTTGAATACTACGGATTTACCCACAATTGTACAAAAAAAAAAAACATCCCAACAAACGTAAATAAACACAGTCAAGTTATTTGTGAATCATCCAACTTGACAATAATAATTGAAAAATTCTACGACAAAAACATTAAAGAAAATTCAAAATACTTCTCTTTTATTTAGGCTAAATTTTGAAGACCAGGACACAATGGTAATTCTGAACCAGCATGGACAAGTATATCCTTAAAATAATTCATACTCAGCATTACTGTAGTTCAAGCACGTGTCGACACAAATCTCTGTAATACCAACTATATAATCAATAAAGAGTTGATCTAGCCCAGTGTCAAGAGCAAGATAACACTGAGTATGGTAACTATAGACCTGTTTTACTTATTAGACATATTTGTATTTAACTAGAACGCATAATATAAAGTAGTATTTTTTTTATCACAATGGCAAAAAGAATGTCCTGTACACACATCAACATAGCTTCAAATAGACATAAAGATAAAAACACCTTTCTTATTCCATATGCAAGAATAAACACATACAAGTTTTCTTTTTTTTCCGTCCAGTATACGGTCGTGGAATGGGTTGCCAGAAAAAAACAGGAAAGCCAACACTTTATTATCTTTTAAAACTCTAGTAAGAATACAGGACTAAACACAAACCATAGAAATACGTAGGACGCAATAATCTTCTGTACAGAAGGTGCGTCTGTAACATAAGATAAGATAAGATAAGATAAGATATTATTTAAATCCCAACTAGTTGGTTAAATAAACAGCTTGTCAAAAGGATCAGATTATAATAATGACATAGTTGGTCTAAGTGGTTGCGCGCTGGACTGCCAAACACTAGCAAGCACTCGGGGGCATTGTGCTAGCCAACAATCCCTTGCTCGTTAGTCTTGGCTTAATAAACTTGTGACGATACTTCCCTAGCCATGTACTGAAAAAGGAATTATAATCACATAGTCATAGATACAACACTTCTATATTTCTCAAAAGCTTTTGATAAATTTCACCATTCTAGTTTACTCAAACGCCGAAATTTGTGTCATCTCTGATCCCTTAATAACATCAGTTGATTCAATGTTTCCTATTGGGTAGGGAACAAACTTGAATAATTTAGTGAATCTCAGTCTGCACCAATAACAGTAAACTCAGGAGTTTCACAACTTTCCTAAACCCACTTCTCTTCCTAATTTATATATTTGGTTTAACTAAAGCTTTTTCTAAGGAAGACACGTTAGGTCATTTGCTGATGATTGTATAATCTATACCACAATTATGTCAGTGCAGAGTGTCAAACTTTACTATAAATAGAGGTGGAAAAAATATTTTTTAAAACCACGTTTTTATAAGTGGACTAAAAAGAAAAAAAAAATACATTAAAACTTATAAGTTCAAGTACCTTGATTTAATATGACTAAAGACGTGGGGCAGATGCTTAATGAGGTTTTACATATGCAGTTCACTCATTCTCTCACTTATAGATCTCTCTTTTGCCTTCTAAATTATAAATCTTTATTTTTATATCAAACACATATCTTTGCTAAGTTTTAAATTATTTTCTTTCTTTTAGTCCCCTTACAAAAACATGGTTTTAAAAATTATTATTTTTTTTAGCTCTATTTAATTTTATACCAAACACCTCATAACCATCCGCCCAATGTTTTAATACCACGGGGATCTGGTCACGGGATGAACTCCGTGGCACTTGAAGGTTAACAACAGCTGACGGACACATATGCTGTATAGAGATAAACTTTAAAAATGCATTAATTTAATTGCGTTACAATAAGTTACATTCGGTCGATCTGAAATTTTGATACAATGCATTGTTATCCAAGATCTATCTGTGGTAAATTTTGAGATCTCTAAGACCATTTAAGTGGTTTAACTTAACGTTAGGAAATCTGAAATTTTACTGACAGACAAAAAGACAGACAAGAAGGAACGAAAGCAAATTAACAAAAACGTTGTAAAAACTTGTTTAAAAATTGGTAAATAATACCTAGATGAATTACAAAAATTAAAAACTAATTGAAGTAAGTCGATCTACACAGATCAGTTTCAACTGTTTTACTATGAATTCATTATGGGTGAATATTTAAAACTGAAAAAGCAAGTACATTAGTTAAATTACTCTCAACACAAGAGGATAGATGACAAAAGAGCAAAGCATTATTAATCCGTAATGCATTAAATTTTAACTTTCAAATACAAAGCAAAAACCATCTAGTAACAACACACATACAAGAAGTGTACTTTTACTGCGAATCAAGCAAGAACTAACAAAAACAAATCCTCCTTTGTCCGTATGAAATGCGGGCGTGGAATGGGTTGCCTGGACTAACAGGAAAACTAACAACACTCAAAACTCCAACTAAATGCAAAACTTGACATACATCAAGGGTGAGCGCAAGGCGCAATAATCTCCTAAATTGAAGGAGCGCCTGTAATGTATGTAATGGAAGTATCTGTAATATATATTATGGCCTACAAAAAAAATCTCTATAATAGATGTTATGTATAATATAATGCATCGTGTGTTTAGAATAGTTTTAGGTTTTACACGATGCATCCTGTTTCAAGGATACAAGTTATGTTGTATGTGATAGACGTTGCTTAAGAATAGATAGGATGTTGTATTTGGAGGACCTTGAGTTAAGCATAGGATTGTAAACTGTGTTTCAGATTAACGTCATGTAATGGAGGATTCATCCTGTGTCGAGAATGAATGTCTTGAAGAGGACGTTATAAATCAGACGGCAGAGCTATTTTTGGACAAGTCATTAAAATAAGGCGTGTAGTACACAGACAAAAAGACATGTTACCATAGTTACATTAAAATATACCAACGTTGTTGTAAATCTCAACACCACACACACAGCACATCTATTGTGTCAATTTATTTCAAGGGGTTTTAGTTTTAATAACTTTCAGCACCTCCTCACTCAGCTCCGAAAATACATGAAATACTTTTATATAACAATTTAAAACTGAAAAACTTAAACAATACGTTTAACCGAGTATACGGTCTGACTTTCTAAAAAAAAAGGAATACCGTTATAATCTCCCAAGGGTAAGATTGTTGCCAAGCCTTACCCAGTAAAGTATCTTCATTCAGTTTAAGTGTTGACCCTAAATTCCGATATAGTTTGGAGTAGGACGAAAGTAAATATTTGAGCCTGAAATTACCAACCAAACTATAGTGGAGGCATAGCGTGAACTTCAAAAACAAATAATTACTTGACAAGTTAAAAGTTTAAAAAGAATTCAAAATACTTCTTCAAAAGCTTCTTCTCCCCAGGTAAACCTACTGCACATTTTTATTACGCTCATGAAATATATTCATGTTCCGAATTCTAACCCCTATTTCACCTCAGATTTGCTAGATAAATGATATTTAAATTCCCATAAAAAAAGAAGAAAATATTAAGTGGATAATATTTAACGACTCATTTTTCATCACGTTCATATTTTAATATCTTGTTTTTAAGCTTTTTCTCATTGTTAAATTATTAACATTACTTAACTGAATAAATTAAAATAGAAATAAAAGAAGCGCATTAGTTTCCAGTTAATTTATTTAAATCATCTTATCTGAATATTATCTGAATATCATGTTCAGATTGTTATATGCTCTTTTGTTATCATTTAGCTACAATTTCTAATATGATTGGATAGCTTCTATTGGACGCAACAATACAAGTTTGATCCTTTTTTTTAATGAAAACTTTAGTTTATCATAGTTGCATGTGAAAGAAATATGATGCACTTAGATTCTATATGAAATCCTAAGACACACATTTTTTACGTTAAATAACAAAATTTTAATTTAATGCAGTGTTAAGTAAACACAGTATCTAAAATATTGTTACATTTGTACTGCTAAGACAATAGCTCCTTTGAATTGGTTATGTCAGATTTATAAGAAATGTTTAAAAAAAACTACTTTTATTTAAATATTTTAAGCCTAACTTGTCGGTAGAGTAAACACTTCATTAAAAAAACTTAAGTCCAACAACTTTTAAGATCATCTATATACATCTGAAATAAAGGCAATGACGAATTTTAAAAAATGTAAATCTTTCATGATTAAACCCAGGAATAAAGACATTCCCCATTGACGCGATAGACAAAACTTCAAATGTTAGAAAAACAAGTTCCGTTTCATCATCTAGATGTGTCAACTTACCTCTAGTCTCTTCAAGATGGCATGATTTTCCCGAATATCAGGATTGATGGCGATGATGACCCCCTCGTATCCATTGTTGACCAGCTTGACTTTAGCCGACGCCAACCCGAAGAATATCGTCGTCAGCAATAAACATTTGAAGCACATCGTGAGCGGAAACATCTAACGGTAACTATGGAGACTTGTTGACGTTCAGGATATGTTACTAACCATGGCACTCACGTTTGGACTTGCCACAGGTATGCGGAACATAATGTTAACAGTCAAGAGTCTCGGGGTAACACAGCTTTAAAAATGAAACGAAATGTAAAAAATTTCAATAGAATTTTGGTGTCAATACTACGGACTAGTAATAAACTTAAGTTATATTTTGATGTAAATATATTAAATGAGTGTATTTAAAAGACGCTGACACTTAAAAATTATACCCAAAGTTTTGAATGTCTCAACAGATGTTTACTTAACACCTTTACCCTTAAACAAGATTCAAACATTTCTGTTTTATACTAATTCTTCAAATGAAACGAAAAGCTTTTAATGTCTTCGTAACACTTCGATAAACTCAGACATTTCGACAGTTATCTGATCAAAATAAACAATAGAATTCCTGGTAACTATTACTAGAGCCAGCTATGTGTATTTGTTTCCCTGTGGTTAGTGCTAGACCGGGTGGGGGGGCTGAGAATTTTGCAAACATTTTTTTCATTGGAAAACAATGCGATCGGTTGAAAATTACTTATTCCAATTTAAGCCACTGGGATGAATGATTCTTGGACTCAGATCTATTTGTATGTATCTCTGTGTTTTTTCCTAAAGTCTGTCGCACCAAGAGAGGAAAAATACGCTATTTTTCGAGTGCTCTTCTTAAATTTCAATATACATATACTAGGGATTGTAGGGCGCCAACCGCGCTCACCTTTTTTTTCAAAAGCTCTAGTAATTTTTCCCTTTTTGATAAATACGAAATATTAAAACTTCCTTAAATATACACAACTATTATATAATTATAAATCCTCAAATCCTCTTATTACATCGTTCCTTTTTCCTACATTAAAATATAAGCTAAAACAATGTTGTCATTTAATTATTTTTTTTGCGCGAGAAACACTATACACTTTTTAACTGCTATGGACTGTTGTACTATTTTTTTTAAAAATCTTTTTTTATATAATTATTTTGCACTCCTCCTGATGCACACCGTGTATTAAAATAAAAAATAAAATATAAGCTCCAACAATGACGTCATAGCGGTACGGATCATCCAGCCATTCAGTGACTTGGGCTCTTATATAGTTAATACAAATATGTATTCGTATGTGCTAGATATTTATGATTATTTATAGAGAAATAAAACAGCATTAGAGAACATCTGTTAAATTTTTTTTTAAAATCCATGCTAATAAACAAAACTAAAATATGTTTATATTTATTAAAAGATCTAAGATAATAAAAAATTTCTCAATAAAATTAAACTACCGAATCAATGTTTTCCCGAAAAAAAAAAAACAACTATCTTTAAAATAAACTTATCAGAGCACCAATATTTTAATTATCACAAACTGAAATTAAGAAATCAATAGGATTCAAGATGGAAACGATAGCTGGGCGACCAAAAATTAAATACCAACTATCACCAAAGTGGAGTTCAATTATGTAATCAATGCATATATTTTACAGCTATGAAGACACATATCAGACTTTAATAAATCCTTTGCTGATTTTTAAAATTATTATCAACACGCATGTTTTCTCGGAGTAATTGGGCGAGGACCAGGAGTGTAAGTCATTCATTCTGCTTATTAGATTTTGCTGCTAACGAAAGTACGGCACTGATACAGGGGACCTCTCCCCGTGATAAAAACAGGCTACACAATGTCACAAGTCACCTGTTATTTTTTAATATGAAATATACTGCGGCGAGATGTAAAGTAAAGTCATATTTATGTATATAACCAGTTATTACATTATTGCAAAAACATAATGTATTAGGCATTTATTATTATTTTTTTTTTACTAGACAATGGTCATCTAAAGAGGTGACTTGTGGTCAAAGTGACCTGTGAAGTCATTTTAATCTGTCACCATGTCACCAAGAATCTTTTACGAAATCGGTTGAACGGAATATCTTACATACTATTATGTTAATCTTACTTTTCATATTTATAAATAAATATTATTTTTAATATTAGAATCAATCAATTTAACCAAATGATAATAAACCTGCACGGTTATCCACTCATAAAGAACATGTCCCCAATGAATTCAGCACTCCGTGTCTCTTACAAAGTTTTCCCAATACTAAAGAAAAACAAATTTTAAATCTCACTTTGAAAGGAAGACACAAGATGGCGTAGAGAGTTGACAACGGAGCAAGCAGCTCTTGAGCGTGTCATCACTTGTCTCCCCCTGATATACCATTTATCTCCCCTTTGTCAGCCTTACAACCCAATTGTCCCTCTGTCTTGAAATGAAAACTTTAGAGCTTGTTACTTACCTATAGGAGGGCTTAGGTTTTAACATACAGTTACAAACGGTGGAAAGTGGGGGGGGGGGGGTTGGACGGGCTTGCATATTTAAATGAGGGATGCAGAACCTGCACTTTTTCTTGTCTAATTAAAATAAAACTTGACTTTCCGAGCAGTTGAATGACCTTAATACGTGGTTGATGGTTTTTTTTTAAAATAAAAAGTTGTTGATTTTCCTTGGAATCTTGTCTAATTTTATTTACAAGTCTAATGTACATGTTTATAATATATTTATGAGTTTCTTTTACCATAGACATTCCGTTGCTTTCATTTTGAATCAAGTTATAACAAAATGAGCTTGAGGATTCTATAAAATAATTTATTAAAGTATAAAATGAAGAAATCGTTGATAACACTTGGTAAAATGATGACAGGTAAGTACAAGATAAAGACAATGTTGGTTACAGTTGTGTACAAGATGAAGACAATGTTGGTTACAGCTGTGTACAAAATAAAAAAACAATGTTGGTTACAGTTGTGTACAAGATGAAGACAATATTGGTTACAGCTGTGTACAAGATGAAGACAATATTGGTTACAGCTGTGTACAAAATAAAAAAACAATATTGGTTACAGTTGTGTACAAGATGAAGACAATGTTGGTTACAGCTGTGTACAAAATAAAAAAACAATGTTGGTTACAGTTGTGTACAAGATGAAGACAATATTGGTTACAGCTGTGTACAAAATAAAAAACAATGTTGGTTACAGTTGTGTACAAGATGAAGACAATATTGGTTACAGCTGTGTACAAAATAAAAAAACAATGTTGGTTACAGCTGTGTACAAGATAAAGACAATGTTGGTTACAGCTGTGTACAAGATGAAGACAATATTGGTTACAGCTGTGTACAAAATAAAAAAACAATGTTGGTTACAGTTGTGTACAAGATGAAGACAATATTGGTTACAGCTGTGTACAAAATAAAAAAAACAATGTTGGTTACAGTTGTGTACAAGATGAAGACAATATTGGTTACAGCTGTGTACAAAATAAAAAAACAATGTTGGTTACAGTTGTGTACGAGATGACGACAAAGGTGGTTACAGCTGTGTACAAAATGAAGACCTTGATGACACGTAATTATAAAAGGAGGACAACGTTGTTTACAGTTGTGTGTAAAATAAATAAGAGCGGAGTGAAGCCCATTCCTGCAACCATCTAATTGAGGATCCCATGAAATTTGTATTTTATTACAGAAAAACAACATGACATGACCATTGTCTTTAAACCAATGTTGTAATATATGTTCTTGTAGCGACCAAATGAGATGATAGCTGTCAAAAATCCATTGATGTCAAGATGATATGGAATGGCCTTTATAATACATTAGACAATAACATTAGATGCATGACAAACACAAATGCATTTTTATAATTCAACGTGTGTTTTTGACACAGGTAACATACAAATAATTTAGCCTCGTGTGAAGGGGGGCAGTGGTTTTATAACCAAAGTAGGGCGGCAACTCCGGCCTGTCATTTTCTCAGGTAGATGCTACGTCACTTTGATTTAACGTTAGCCCGTGCAGCAATGTCCAAGTCAACCATCGTGAAACTTGGTCATTTCCAGTAAAAAAAATATCTGGTCTTTACAAGCATTAAAATATGGTAATTCCTTAAACGAAACAAAATTGTTATTTTAACATAACAACCAGGTAATTTCTGCCATAATAACCTCGACATTTATAACCTTAAAACCCTGGAAATATTTATAATAAAATCCCCGCCATTTGCATGACCGTTTATTAATTTTGAAAGAAAAATATGTGAGGGTTTTATAGTCAGCTTTTTGTGCCGATATCAGTTATTTGGGTGGTGTCTAAAAGGAAAATGTGAAAACTTTTATATGTCTTCTTAGCTGTAAGTTAACTAATGAAATCATTCTTGGTGGAATCGGAGAGAATTTTCCATAGAGTTTGTCTGTCGAATTCTTATGATTTCGTTAGACAATACCAGATTACATTTATTAGTTTATTCATCAGCTTCGTCTTATTTGATTTGATTTGATTTGATTTCAAAAATTTAATGATCACACGAATCACATATTTTTTTCGTAAGAGCTGCAAAATTTAACGTGGAGCAAAAAGGTGGAGAAATGAGTGACATTAATAATGGATTATAAGTCGCTTGTTCAACAAGTTTGAAACAGGTGCATCTATTGACAGTGAAGCTTGCGTCATATGCATCCATCAGTGAAGGTAGAACCGAATAGTGTTTCACTTGTTGAACACACGTGAGTCTCACAGTCTCGTAATGTTAGAGATTGTTAGTAATAATATTTGTTTGATTACGCTAAGGTCGTTGAGGATGCTGATGCAGAAACTTTTTTTAAAAAAAATATTGTAAAAGAATTTATTTAACAAAAACACGAAACTAAACTCCTCATTTTTAAAACATCTCATTCGAAATTTGTTTAAAGGTCAGTCTTTTAACGTGTCAGTTCATTTCATCCCCATTTTTAAATTTAAAAAAGCAACAACAACAACAAAAACTTCTGGCAAAATCGATATAAAATATTTATTTTATGGAGATTGATCACGGAGTTTGTGTGTGTGTGTGTGTGTTTTATTTGTGTTTTTTTTTTTTTAAAACAAAAGTCTGATAATCAAAAGTTTTGCAGAGACCCATTTATTTCTCAAAAACACTCCAGCAACTATGATTATGCCATTGACTTTGTTGTATGGCTATTGTAGATCGGTATTTGCCAGTTACCTTGGTAAATTTAACTAATAATGAATGTCGGAAGGTAATAAAACCATTTATCCAGAACAAAGATTGTGAAAAAACTTATTTAAACAAGCTGAGATTACGAGGTGGAATACCTTTAAATTATATCGCGCAGTCTCATCTACTCTATTTGGAGGAGAAGTTTTGAAATACATTTTGCTTCTGGTTGCTATTGATATAAAATAATATACACAAACGAATTGTGTAGTTAACACAACAAACTTATGCGTTTTTAATGGACTAACACTGAATTTTGAGGCCTTCATCAGTACAAATAAATAAATACAAGTATTAAAATTAAATTAATCACAGCGCTCCTTGGATACCGTATAGGAGGATCACCATGGTATGCGTTATGTGTAAAGGATACTAAACAGGGGAACTACAAAGAAAGGCTTTTTAAAAATTACTACTTTTTTTTTATTAACTTGTTTTTTCGTTCCTGTCCGCAAAATTTCAAATTTTTAAACGTAAAATTTAACAAAACCCTGGTGGACCTAGAGATATCAAAATTTTACCACAGAGATTTCTTAGATGACAGTGCATTGTATAAAAATTTCAGATCGATCGAATTTACCGTGATTAAATTAGTGCATTTTTAGTTTATCTCTATATAGCATTTGTATCCTTCTGCAATTGTTGACATCCACGTGCCACCTGAGTTCATCCAGTGATATCTTTGGGAAAAGGAAAGTAATAATAGTGTTCTATTTTTTATTCTCTGTGGCTTACTATTCTTCAATAACAACATTTAGATTAAAGAAGATGTTTACACAAATTTCCCTTAGCCTTGAGTGATTCTCGAATTACAACCTCATCAAATTGGGTTAAAATCCACTACCTATAGATCTGCGTAGTTTTCGCAAAAGAGCAAATAAACAACCATGAAAAGCTTTATATCGATGTTAAAGGTCAAAAGTCAACAGTTGTTTGTTAACAAGTTTTAAAATTCATTTTTCAAATTCAAATACTCATGGAAAAGAATCCAATTACAGTCTTACCCACGCTTATAGTAATCGCTAAGTGAATTAATTCTAACTTTAGTCTGACAAACACAGTAGGAATATTTTAGGCATGCCGTTGGTTGCCTCACAGTCGTCTTCTGTACATCATTTGTCTTCTGCTTGACGTCAGTCTGTGTACAACTAATCTAAGGAACTAGCAACCTGAGCTAAATATACAACAATGTACTTGTGTTCAACTAATCTAACATACTAGACACCTGCAGCTAAAATACAACAATGTACTTCTCACTTGTTGACCGAATATGGTGTAAAATAGATGTGTAGGAACGAAAGTACCGCAAGTAAATGTCTACTTATAGCCACGAACTCTCCGCAACTATGAACCAGTTCTTTTAACTTCATCATCTAGCATACTCCTTTCATTCTCCTAACACACTTCTTCCTTCTCCAAAAAAACTCATTTCCTTTCTCTTAACACACTCCTTTCCAATTCCCTAACCAACTGTTTTCCTTCTCTTAGCCCGCTCCTTTTTTTCTCCTAACCCACTTCTTTCCTATCTCATAATCCGCCATTTTTTACTTTCCCAGCCAACACCTTTCTTCCTAGGAACCTACTCCTTTACTTGTCCCAACACAATCCTTTCCTATATCCTAACCCGATTTGGTTCCATCCATTTCTTAGCTGCGGGTGCTTAGTATGTTAGTTGCCTAAAATATTCCTACTGTGTTTGTCAGACTAAAGTTAGACTTAATTCACTTATCGATTACTATGATTGTCAGACCATTCCTGATCCTTCTATATAAGTCCTGCTGCATCCAATTCAAATTTATAAACAACGTGTGAGGAGACACACTTTTCAAGCTATTTTGAAATAGCAATAATTCAAATGTTTCATAAATTTTTTAAACATTTTTTTAAAAATCTATTTAAATTTTTTTTTTTTTAAAGTTTAAAAATAAATTAGAAAGAAAATAATTATTTATAATAAATGTGTGACTTCACACATCAACCAATCACAAACAGTCACACTTTCTGACACACTCCATTAGAGCGTGACGTACTTTATGGACTGCCTTTAAATAAAAATTCCCAGGTGCATGCCAAAAGTTCGAAGTTTTGATGGAAATGTTCTTTTTACCACGTTTTTATTAGTTCGCTGTCTTGTCTGGATTTCCGGGGCAAAAATTGAATTCCTTTTTTGAACCACTTCTGATCATCCAATTTTGATGAAATTTTGCATGCATACTTGATTCACATGACAATTTAATATTTCATTAATTATAGTACTCAATTCTACTTAATTAATTAATTAATTACTAATCAAAATGTCTATGATTTCTTGTGTGTGAGGGAGACAACCAAGGAAATACAACAACAAAGGGAAGTTTTTCTTAGTTTGCTTTCTTGTCTGGATGTCTTTCTTGTCTGGATGTTTTGATGAAATTTTGCATGCATACTTGATTCACATGACAATTTAATATTTCATTAATTATAGTACTCAATTCTACTTAAATGAAAACTAAAAAGTATAAAGAAAAAATATTTTGAAATCAAAGCATGAACATTCTAAGAGATAAAAAAATATTTTAAAAAAAGTTTTAAAGATACCACGTTTTGTGAACTAAAAAGAAGAAAATAAACTAAAAACGTGGGGCGCATTCGGCTGAAATTAAATGAAGTATCATATATAGACTGTGGAGGAATTTGAAACTGAAAAGTTTAATGTAAAAGCATTAATAGACCAAATTTCAGCCGAATGCGCCTGACGTTTTTAGTTTATTTTCTTCTTTTTAGTTCACAAAACGTGGTATCTTTAAAACTTTTTTTAAAATATTTTTTTATCTCTTAGAATGTTCATGCTTTGATTTCAAAATATTTTTTCTGCTATTTGAAATGTTCGTGCTGTGATTTGAAACGATCTTTCTTATATTTGAAATATTCGACCTGTGATTTTAAAAGATCTTGTTGTTATTTGAAATTTTTGAGGGTTGAAAAGCTCGTGTTTATCATGTTTTCTTGGTTGTAAAAAAGTAGTTGTGTATGTTCATAAATTTTATATGTGATTTGTTGAAATAGTGACAGTTTTCTATTGAATTCTATGACGCTTTGTTTTGTAATTTGTATACCTATATACTATATGAAATAGGTTATTACTAGTTGCGTATTTTTTCACTTTTAAGTAAATTTAGTCATTAACTTCTTTGAGTAAATTGAGTATATAAAAGGACGTCTTGTGACCTTTATTCAATCCCTCTGCGTAACGCACACAAGAGCAAGATAACAAGGTTTGGGCTAATGAAAAAGGGGGTTTAACTGTGGAAAAATTAATTTTTAACCATGTTGATAAATAAGTAGAGTTATGTTATACAGTTTTAGAAATGAATAAAAATAAGTCACAATAAGATTACTACTAGAATTTTTAAAAAACTGTTTTTCTCTAACAAAATTGTTTGAAATTATTGATTTTATAGTCGATCTGACAGACAAACAAACAATTTGTACTTGAGCGAGCATACGAAACAGGCAGAGTTCAACAACGACATATTAGAGTTTTACTATGTCAGTTACCGAGTTCTTCGTATAGGATCTTATTTTATACGATATTCAATCATATATTTCTAATATTAATGTTTTACATTATAACAAACAAAATTAATCACATTTTACTTTGAAATAAATCAATTTATAAAGTGAAATTGAACAGTCAACAACAGTATAACTTCATGCTACATAGCTAGTTCCGCTTGACCCAGACTGGCGTTTTGAAGGCACAGAAATATTCGCACTTTAACAAGCATTTGAATGAAAGGAGAAGCAATCCCAAAAAATTGAAGGGATTTCCTTTTGTAAGCCAGAAACTCGAGATAAAACATTTCGTTCTAAAGACAGGTCTAAGGCTTTCCACTGCCGCAGTTCCAAGATCGGATGGCACCGTTCGTGGCGTCTGCGTTGCTCACGGGTCGCTGCATCCAGTCTAAGACTTGGGTCGGTGTTAAAATCCAGACATCTTTCAACTTGTTGATTTCCTGTAGGAATTCGGTCAGTGCTTCGTAGCTGCCGGGGTTTCTCAAGAACAGAGCTGAATGGGTAAACACTTCGATGGGGACCTGCAATGGGGGCAAATAAACAGTGAGAACTAACTTCACACAAATTCAACTTAAGTTTGAACTGAACGAGTCAATCTTTGATTGTATCGCACAAAAATTTACAATTAAACAGAAGTGTACAAAATTTCATATTTAAACTGAAATTAATACATATTGAACGACAGAATACAGAGTATACCGATTCGTGATTAAAGTTAAATTTAGGCATAATCGTAATTAGACTAGATAAGATATATATTTTTGCAAAATGAAATTCATGAATGCAAATTCAAAGATAACCAGTAATGTATGCAATTTCCGATTAAGACCGCAATGTACACTATTTTACAGTTAGAATGCATTCAGAATAAAACTGTAATGTCAAACATTTTAAAAAAATCGATTAAAAGATGAAGTAATAAGATGAGTTATATAGAGACTATATCAAATCAAATGCAAGCGACGGATATTTTGATTATTCATGGACTCGAAATAAAAGCTAACAGAGGCGGACTTGTGGTGGGGGGAGGGGGGAGACTGTCAACCACTCCATATCTGAAGGACACCACATTTGAGAACTCTTTGCCCCAAATATGACACGCTCCCTACAGCTCTCTCTCTCTTACTGCCAAGGCCGCCCCTAAAGCCCAGAACTCAAATAGTCATCATTCCGTGGCCACGCCCCATTAGAGCGTTACAGTTATTCCAGCAATACAACGATTCATCCACTAATCTACAACTAACAATTTTTGGTTTAAAAAATCAAGATTGCTTTGAAAACCAAAACAGTATGTTCTTGACCAATTTTTAAAAAAAGAAAACAACTACTAAAGCATTCCATTTTAAATACTGCAAATCTGAGTTAATTACACGTATTCTTTTAAATATTTACCTACAAAATACAAAAAGAAAACGAAAGAAAGTATAAAAACAACAGAAGAATATACCTTTCTCGGGTAGAAATCTTCATAAAAGTTATTCCTGAAATATTGCAAATACTTCTCTTTAGTCGTGGGCACGTCATCAGCAGGATCTGCCACTACACAGGCATCAATCATACTACAATAGCTCCGCCCATCTGTTGTTTTCCAGCTGTTTAGGGGAATGGCCCATAGACCGGGAAACTTTTCTGTGGGACAAGGGCCGTTAGGGCATCTAGAAAAAAGAAAACACAATTGAAATCAGTCGGCTCGTATAAATATGCCACTGTAATGTGAATGTCCTTTAAGCCAGGTATATGTGATTTGATAGATATCTTGTACTTTTATACATCAACGTTATTTATTATAAGGGTTAATTATTTAGTTATCATTTATTGATTGTAGGAGTAAAGCATGGGGTACGAAACTAGGAGTGTTTGTAAATTCGGATTAATGCTTTGGTTTTAATGAGCTGCGACACGGTTTATTGGTCATGCTGGATAAACACGGGCTTAGACACGGGGGTTTTGGTTGTACGGGCTGAGACACGGGGTATTGGTAGTATGGACTGACACACGGGGTATTGGTCGTATTGGTTGAGAAACGGGTTATTTGTTGTATGGGCTGAGTACGGGGTATTGGTCGTATTGGTTGAGTCACGGAGTTTTGGTTGCATGGGCTGAGTACGGGGTATTAGTAGTATGGTCTGAGACACTGTGTATTGGTAGTATGGGCTGAGCCACGGGGTATTTATTGGTCGTATTGGTTGAGACACGGGGTAGTGGTAGTATGGACTGAGACACGGGATAGTGGTGGTAAGGCTGACACGTGCTGTGTTTGCCATCCTAGTCTTACTACGACAATTTACCTGTCAGGCGGTATAGGAAAGTCCATCGTGAATGGCCAAAGGTGTGGGCCTCCCTTCCATCTCTCTATATTAGAAATACTGGCGTCATATCTAAACTTGGACTCGTTCAGCACCTAGACAAAAATATGTGACGAAACTATGATTTGTAAACGTTGTGATGCTGATCAATAAAATATATTCATAACTTAAACTCGATCTGATCCTCGTTCATTCAATGTATCGTAATGATGGCACAAAACTCCTTGAATTAAAATCACATTTTTCTTTCACTCTTTATTAGCCCCCCCCCCCTAACTTTCCACCTGTATATCGATTCTATTTATCTCTGTTATTTTCTCTCAATCCAAACTTTCCACATTCTACTCACTTGTATCACTTTTTTCAGTCACTTTTCTCCCTCCCTCTTTCTCTGTACCCCCCTCTTTATGTCTCTCTCTCCCCTCTCTGTATTTCTCACTGTCTACCTGTCCCTGACTATATCTCACTCTATCTCTCTCAAACGAAGGATTTCACCTGAAACATATTGTTGCCCATCAGCTTGAGATACGGGGCTCTGAACCCAACGACTTGAGACGGATCAATTTGGCTGAACTTGAAGAGCAAATCTCGGACACCAACAATCTGTAGATATTGGACACAATTATTTATTGTTACTTGTAATTACTGGAACATTATTCAGCTAATGGATGTATCTATGTTTTAAAAAAGCATACTGTTTTTCAAATTTACTGGTCAGATCATCAGACAAATTCAGAATGGTGCATACGTTTTGTTTAAATAGGCGGAAATTGAATTCTCAACAAAGAAAAAGTAATAAAATATATCAAATTATAGATGTAACAATTGAACCAATGTAACAATTGAATCAATGTAACAATTGAATAAATGTAACAATTGAATCAATGTAACAATTGAATAAGCAACAATTGAATCAATGTAATTTGGCAGCAAGTTAATCAATGTAACAATTGAATCGATGTAACAAAAGAGTCTACATAACTTTTATTAAAGTAAACGTTTTATAAATTCCGAATCAACGTTTCATTGTATAAATAGTGAAATTTAAATTACAAAACAAAAATTTCTTTTTTTTCCAAACAACATTGTCATCATTATAATTATTAGCATCACACCATTCCTTTAAATAACCTGCATCCCCATTGCTGCCTGCCATTTTACCAAGTTTTCATAAACTTGCTTTCATTCCTTTTTGTCTGTTTGTCTTTTTGGCGGTCCGTAAAATTTCAAATTTTCCAAGTAAAATTAAGTCACTTCTGATGGTTCCAGAAATCTCAAAATTTTACCACTGATAGATGTTAATGAACAATGTATTGTGGCGAAATTTCAGATCAATCGCTTGTACCGTAATTAAAATAATGCATTTTTTAGTCTACCTCTATATAGCATACGTAATATACTGACAGCGGGGTCGAACTAAAAGAATTCCTTGCAAAACTAGAGAAGACACCTAAGTCGCATAGAATGGAAATCAAAGCAGAAAAGACCAAGGTCATGAGAAATAGAAAATTTACAACTGAAATTTAGATATACAGGCAAAATCTCAAAGAGGTCTCCACCTTTAAATATCTAGGGCCTATAATATCCGATCAAGGCTAAAAGCCAGAAATTCTTGCCAGAATGGCCCAAACAACGGCAGCAATAAGCAAACTGAAACGCGTCTTGCAAAGCAATGAACTCTCCCTGAGATCAAAGATTCGACTAATGCGCTCTCTGGCGATGTCGGTCTTCTTGTATTGTTGTGAGGCTTGGACGCTCACTGCAGGCCTCATAAGAAGAATAAATGCGCTAGGGAAGAGATGTGTTCGAAAGGTAATATTCATCTCCTGGACAGCGCACATTACGAATGAAGCGGTCCGCAACAAAATAAGTGCGGTAATTAGCCCTTAAAAGAGGAAATTACGATGGTACGGACATGTGGCAAGATCTGCAGGTCTCGCAAAGACCATAATGCAAGGCACAGTCCAGGGAGGAAGAAAAAGGGGAAGACAAATGAAGAGATGGGAGGACGATATCAAAGAGTGGACCGGCTTGTCATTCAACGACTCCCAAAACGACCCAACGGCGGGTAAAGGGACAGTTCAGTTCAGTTTAGTCATATACTGACAGTGTCATATACTGACAGTGTCACATACTGTCTGTGTCACATACTGACAGCGTCACATTCTGTCAGTGTCATTTACTGTCAGTCTCCTACCTCCTCCTCAAATTGTTTCTTTGTTCCACCATCAGGTAAAATGTGGTGAACCGTGTGGGAAGCGAACTCGTGACCTTTCTGGTACAGTTGCTTCACAACTTTAAAATCTGTATTTTCGGTGGAAAGGAAGAATGTTGTCCTGGAAATAGAGTTAGTGACTCCAGTTAAAACCTCAATCTCTTGACAATAACTAGCAATCTGTAAGATTTATCCTCGTTATTATTACTAAAGAAACCAACTAATTTATTTTTGTAAGCTTCCTATTTTTCTAGGAATCAAAATATTTTTTTAAATTTTAGGTTCAACATAACATGAAATAAAGTGCATAGAAAAATACATTGACGTTTCTTATTATTTATGTCTGAAATGTTCGAATATTGAAAAGAACTGTTTGATGTTTTGTTCTGAGAAAACTTGACTGCTCTAAACCTATAATACAAATAGTTTATCAAGTATTCATTTTTTAAAACTGTTATACAATAAAATCTTTAAAAATGGGAAGTGAATCTATAATGCATAAACGTATAAATTGTGGCATTATTGCATTATCGCCTTCTTGGCCACACATTTAATTTTATCCCCACCCCCTTTCCATAGTTTTAAACGCGAAAGTACAGTTTTTCAAGTGCATCAAAACGCCAGATTTTTTAAAAAAAATGTTTGTATATTTATTGTTTTTTTATTTTTTAATAATTAATATGCATGGTAATTTAACATAATTATACAACCATTAGTTAAAGGTCTCACATTCTCTATGTGAATGTGGCCTGTTATTGTTTGATGATGAATCGAACTCACATACCATTACTATGCAGGCAAATATTTAAACACATTTAAATAGGTCTGGCTGGGAATTTTATATGGACGATCTTTTTTTATTCTTATAGCAATCACAAAATAAAATCAGTTAGACGAAGCGGGTCAGTATTTTATTTTACTAATTTCACGTGTCATTAGGCTTTCAATTATTGTTAGTTATATAAATTAAAAAGTTAAAAAAAGAACAACTACTGAGCAATGTCGCACAATAACAAGGTTTTCTACAATATTTTACAAATCTTTTGAGCGGTGATCCTTAACTACTGCGTGACGTCGGTCAAATATCTGCGCAATTGCGCTACTTAAAGGGAACATTGCTACCACGGTTCTAACACTTCCCTTGCATTTCACCTGCAAACTAAATATCCACTACAGTATCAGGAACTTCAGTTGAGACAGTGTAAATCTATGTGAACGATTGTTTAGTTTGGCTTGTTACATTGTCAATAAGACCCGCTCATCACTTGAAACAAAATTATGTCAATACTCTTGTCTGTTTGCGTTGTTGGTTAAAAGATTTTATATAAAGAAGAAATGTCAGTGTAATTTCAATTTTCGACAAGTACATATAATAAATGTCACTTATGACACCATATTTTCTCTTTCGGCTTTAATCGAAATTAACGAATTGTTAATTTTTCAAAAGGTAACTATTAAATTTAAGTTAATCGTTTATAAAATATATTATAAAATCTCTTTTGCATTCCGTTAAGCGCCATGATTGTTCCCGCTATGTTAACTTTATTAAACATTTTCTTAAAAAGTGTAGTTCCCCAGTCCGGTACTGGTTTAAAATTTGAAGCATTGTGCAACTTTCACACAGAACCGTCTGTTTGTATTTGTTTCGCTCTGGAATTTGTAAAACTTCCTTCTTAACTTTTAGGAGGTTGGTGCTAGCAATTGAGACCACCGGCGCCACCACATAGTTATAGAGCCTGCGGAATGCAAGTGAGTTGGGCACTTCTCAAAGAAGAGATCAGCTAAACCCATTCTAAAATTAGGGATAAGAACAACGTGTTGTAATAATTCCTTAAGAAACTTCACTGAGCCTTGTTCCATTGAGAAATAGGTTTCCGAATTCCATTATTTGCTCTTCCATTTATCAGGCTCCCAAGGCTTTGTCTGAGGACGCATAAATTTGCTCTGAGTTGCCTTTAACTTACCTGATGGAGCAATTGTTTGGGTTGAACAAGTTGTATGCATTCTCAATGAAAAGTTTGGCGTAAAAATCCTTGTTGAAAGCGTTGGTGACCGCATCATCGAAGGACACCATGACCATCATTGGTGCGGTCTTGAGGTCAATGGCAGGCTCGGAGCCCATACAGAAACAGTCGGGCAGGGCACAGGTGGACTTGGTGCATTCTGGTCAGTTGGAATCGTGATTAAATGACATAACAATTAGAAAATAATTCAATTTACTGTTAGAAGCAGAATGTTTTAGCTTATTTATTTAAAGACGATTTTACAATATAGAAAATTATTACGTCAAATGAAGTCTCTATATTTTATCCATTAAAAAAATAATTCCATGACATTTATTAAACCTATATAGTACACATGATTGTTTCAAATAAATGTATAGATTTTACTTGATTGCTGTTTTTTTTCTAAAATACAACACGTATTTGTGAACCGTTATAAATGTGTTTTACTTTAAGCAACACTGTCAACAACAACACTAACTACAACATGTGCTAAAACCTTGCTCCAATCCTAACACCAGACTCAACCCTAATACAGCTACTGCTACTACTACTACTACCACTATTACTACTACTACTACTACCACTACTACTACTACTGCAACTAACACTACTACAACTACTACTACTACCACTATTACTACTACTACTACTACCACTATTACTACTACTGCAACTAACACTACTACAACTACTACTATTCTACTACTACTACTACTACTACTACTACTTCAACTCTTACTAATACTACCCTAAAATTTGACCACGCAATTACCTCCCACGAGAGGTCCAGTCGCGGGAGGTGGTGGTATTTTAGGAGTTGGCACGGAGTATGATGCTGAGGTGGTTTGCGGGGTGGGTGGTGCTGATGTAGTTTGATCAGGTGTTGAAGGGAATGCCACTTGTGGGTTTGGTTGTGGGGATGGAGGTGTATTTACTTGGGGGTTGGGCTGTTGAAGTGAAGGAGGGTTCTGTTGACTGGGGGTTACAGGATTCTGTTGCTGGGATGAGGTTGTGGGTGACGACAACAAACTTTGTGGCGTGGGCTGTCTTTCGGGTGGAGGGGGTGGGGGTGGAGGTGGGACAGCAAAAGTTGTAGTTGGTGTTGAGGTCAGTATCGGTGACGGTGTTGGGGATGGAGAAGGTAGCGGCTCCAGCTTGGCTACGATCGTCGCTGGCGTCGGTACCCAAGGAGAAAGCGGATTCCTTTCCGGTTGTGGTGCGGAAGGGGGAGTCGTCGGGGGTTGGCTGATTTGTGGTGCAGGTGGAGGAGGTGGGGCAGGCAGTGACGGGGTTCTTGGCGGTGCCGGGTCGGGGAATTGTGATGTTGTTGGCGGGCTTCTTGGGGACGGTGGGAGTGGGGGAGGCTGTGTCGTCGCTGTCGGGCTTCTTTGTGGTGGGGAAGGGGGAGGTAGTGTCGTCATTGGCTGGCTTCTTTGCTGGGAGGGTAACGGGGCTTGTGTTGTCGCCTCTGGTGGAGGTGGAGAAAAACACTTTGCTGACGAGTTGAAGCACGCAATGGCTGTGATATCAAACCTAGGATATCAATAAAGAAAATCATTTGTAAACTTTTAGAACCCGATACTGATTGGTAGTTTCACATAAGATTGAATGTATTATAAAAAATTTTAAGTTTAAGCTCTATGTATAGGATTAGGTTTACTGTCCTCGAAATGTGTGTTTAATTTATGAAATAAGAATCAACGCCGGTCAACATATGTGCAAAAACTACGATCATTAACCTAAAAGAAATATTAAAAGTCAGACGGTGGTTTTGATTTCAAGATGTACATATTATATAAGTATGAGTAGTAATGTAAATATAAATGTAAGTATAAATGTTATTAACCACAAAATTTGAATATGGAAGAATACAATAGAGTGTTAGTAAACGCATACAAAATAGAATTCTGTTGGTGTCTCAATTAAAAATCCACTTAGATAAAACCTAATAATATTATGAAGAAACTATAAAGAATAATTTATTTATTATAAATCATTATATTTAAATTCAACCAGGAATCTTTCTAGCTTTCTACAATCCTTGCTACATAAGTAACATTTACAAGCTGTGTTATAAGACTATATATAGCTAATACTTTTAAAAGTTCTTTTTCGTTTGCAAAGACTTATTCAAAAGAAATAAGTGTTGTGTTGGTTTTTTTTTTTTTT
>MUZC01003566.1:260035-274425 GCA_002072015.1 Radix auricularia | reverse complement strand
GTTTGTGTTTTTTTTTTTGTTGTTTTTTTTTAATACTAAAAACAAATTCCTAATGAATTCAACTTTCTTGATGGACATTGTTGAAAATTTATGGAACACATTCCGTTTCATTAGGAATGCTGGCTTGTCTAGTTTTCTAGCCATGGTAAATAAAATTTTCAAGTAGGCCGAAAATTGTACATCCTTAGAACAGTACAAGCTCTTATCTTACATTATTTAAGTTATAATTAAATTGATCGAATTGAAATGATCATTTTCTATTGTATTTTCAGATGGAGTGCTTAGTTTATGTTCTTAATATGGCTGCGGAAATCAAATATTAATGTGTCCATTAATCGTAAAAAAAAATTAACGATTAAACTATTTTTAACGATAGATTGACCAAACACTTACAAATTATAGAAGTCAATTTTTTTTTCTTTTAAATAGCTTGCGATAACGAATAAATTTCCTGATGATTACACGGACATTTTGGTTTTAAATTATTTACTGAGGGGAATGTTCAAAATGTTTATAAAGGTTGCCTACCAAGGTTCTAATACTTCGCCTACTTATCAAACCTAATGAAAATCGTATTTAGCTAATGGTTGTAATGGAGTCTGACTCAGAGATAGAAAACGACGACAGCTCTTTTAATGAATTACTGCGTTACAAAATGGAGATGAAAGCTCCTGAATCCATTAACCATCTACAATGGTTAAAAACTTAATGAACACCGATAACCGATAATGTCATTACTTGCCAAGACCATTTTGTGCATGCCAGTTAACTCATTTCCATGTGAATGATTGTTCAACTCGGCTGGTTATATTGTCAATTAGAACCGCTCATCACTTGAACCAAATAATGTCAACACACTTGTCTTAGTGTGTTGTTGGTTAAGAAATGACATATAAAGGAGACATTCCAGTGTTATTTAGATTTTCAACAAGAACGTTTGATAAGTGTAACTTATGACAAAATCCATTTAAGATTTTTACTTTAATTGAAATTAACGATTAATTAATCGTTAATTTTTCAAAATTTAACGTTTCAATTTAAATTGATAATTACGAGCCCTAGTTTTCAATAATTTATTTTCTTGCTTTTGTAGGCCCCTGAGAAGATCAGAGGTCTCCAAGAAGATCGTAGGCCCCAAGAATATCGTAGGCCCCCGAGAATATCGTAGGCCACAAGGAGATCGTAGGTCTTTGAGAAGATCGTAGGCCTTCAAGAAGGTCGGAGGCCCCCGAGAAGATCGGAGGCCCCCGAGAAGATCGGAGGACCCCGAGAAGATCGGAGGCCCCCAAGAAGATCGGAGGCCCCCGAGAAAATCGTAGGCCCTTGACAAGATCGGAGGCCCCCGAGAAGATCGTAGGCCTTCAAGAAGGTCGGAGGCCCCCGAGAAGATCAGAGGCCCCCGAGAAAATCGTAGACCCTTGACAAGATCGGAGGCCCCCGAGAAGATCGTAGGCCCCAAGAATATCGTAGCCCCCCGAGAATATCGTAGGCCACGAGGAGATCGTAGGTCTTTGAGAAGATCGTAGGCCTACAAGAAGATCGGAGGCCTTCAAGAAGGTCGGAGGCCCCCGAGAAGATCGGAGGCCCCCGAGAAAATCGGAGGCCCCCGAGAAAATCGGAGGCCCCCGAGAAAATCGTAGGCCCTTGACAAGATCGGAGGCCCCCGAGAAGATCGGAGGCCCCCGAGAAGATCGGAGGCACCCGAGAAGATCGGAGGCCCCCGAGAAGATCGGAGGCCCCCGAGAAGATCGGAGGCCCCCGAGAAGATCGGAGGCCCCCGAGAAGATCGGAGGCCCCCGAGAAGTGTGTAGCCCCATGATGAATGTGTAACCTCCATGCACAAAGCCTGCTGTGCCTAACGGTTAAAACTGACCGTATTATGTAACACGGGACATTCCAAGTTAAAATTAAATTTGCTTGTTTACAAGGACGTGTTAAATTTGATCATTGATCAAATGTTTATAAACACAGGCCGCGTCAAGTTTAATAATAAAAATACATTGGTAATTTATATAGCTCTGTATCCCAGCAAGAAGCAGGGCTCACAACGCTTTACATGGAGATAACAACACATATGTTAATTAAATAAACATTCATATCATACTAACTACATAAATGATAATACGTTATACATCAGCTACGTTAATCATTAAAAGTAATGTTAGTTTCATCATTTCTGAAAATAAATTTTGAAAAGATGTGTCTTAAGTGCAGTCTTGAAGGACTTAGTAGTTGAAATACGACGGATTTGTAATGGTAGAGAATTACATTGTTTGGCGGCACAAAAAGAGAATGACCTTTCGCCAAATGTTTTAGTTCTTGTCTTAGGAACTCAAAGAATGCGTGTGTCTGCAAATGAGCGTAGCTGACGACTTGCTGCATGTGAGGGCAACCAAAACATGAACTTTGCTAAAAATTGGAAATGTTAAGTATTTACCAAAGATTTCCTGAACATTTAAAATGTCATGTATTTATTTACCTAAGATTTCCTGAACATTGAAAATGTCAAGTAATGTTTACCTAAGATTTCCTGAACATTGAAAATGTCAAGTAATGTTTACCTAAGATTTCCTAAACATTGGAAGTATTGAAACTGGGAGTTGTTGCACAGCATGAAGCGGCGGCCATAGTCGACGTCCGTCTCTCCCAGCCAAGGTTTGATCGGTTCACAGATGTACTGACCGTCTCTGACCCTCACTCTGGTGGCGAGCTCCAGCACGCAGTCTGCCAGTGTCTGGTCGAGGAGAATGGACACAGCTAGAACTGTTAATACTGCGGCTACATGGGACATGATGATTCTTCGTCGTTCTGTCAGTGGATAAACAAATAAGCCATAAAATTATTTCAAGAATATAATTTCTTCAATTCAAATTTATCTTACTTGCTTTATTAATTCGGGCAAAGTTGGACGTTAAATTTTTATTTTAAGTGCACTCATAATACAAAAGTGATCCTACCATTAGATTGTTTTTGAATATTGGTTTGTACTTTATTATAAAACAATAAATTAATAACTTTTAAAATAATGAATTATGTGTTCAGATAAACGAATATTGACTGATTATTTCATAAGAACTAATTCTTTTATATTATATATATATATATATTATGTATATATTATTAATATATTAAATGTTGTATTAAATAGCCAGCGATAGAAAAGAAGTAGGGCTGTAAAAGATTAACATAAATTTAATCGTTAAATTAAAAAAATAACGATTATTTAAAGCCGAAAATTTAAATTTATGATGTCATAAGTAACGCTTATTAAACGTTCTTGTTGAAAATCTAAATAATACTGGAATGTTTCTTTATAGGTCATCTTTTAACAAACCTCGCAAAAAGACAAGTATTGACATTATTTGTTTCGTGTAATGGGCGGGTATGATTGATAATATAACCAGCAGAGCAGAACAAACATTCACATAGAACTGATGTAGCCCGTATGCACAAAACAGTCTTTGTAAAGAATGACATTATCGGATATGTCCATTTTGTAACGGAGTAATTCATCAGAAGACCTTGCGTCATTTTCTGTCTCTGAGTCAGACTCCATTACTGCCATTAGCATAATACGCTTCTTGTTTGTTTGATAAGTAGGCGAAGTGTTAGAACCATGGTAGGCAAACTTTATAAACATCTTGAACATTTCTGTCTGTCAATAGTTTAAAACCAAAATGTTTCGTGTCATCGTCAGGAAATTTATTCTTTATCGGCCGCTATTTTTTTTTTACTTCCAATAATCTGTAAGTGATGGATTGATTAATCGTTAAAAAATAATTTAATCGTTAACATTTTAACGATTAATTGACAAATTAATCCTTGATTTCCGCAGCTTTAAGAAAGAAGTTATCCGGTTCTTTTCATTAAAAAAACACATGTAACTTTGAGGGGGTGAAAACAAGTTGCAGTTATTTCTATTTATTAAGTATTTATTTAGTGTATAAAATGCGATGTTAATGTGAGAAAATTTTAGTGTAGTAAATTTTTTAAAACTGGGACTGTCTCTGAACTTCAGAGTGCTTTATCCCATTTAATGTATATTAAATAAATCCCTTTGTTTGCATTTCAAATCTTCTTGAGGTCCTCTACTGAGTTTACAATTGTCAAAGTTTAACTGTAACGATTCGGTTTTTTCAAATACTGGAACTAAAGTTTGGTTAATACAACTTTACACTTGGCCTGTAACACTCTTTTATAGCAGCTTACGAATTGCAGACGTGGTGAACTAATATTCAAGTAAATTATTTCATATTATGTACTAAAATTCTGAAACAAAATTTAATGAAAGATCAGGTATTTAGCAATCGGCCATTAACTAGGGCGGTGTCACTTTGGGAGGCACCAATTCACTCTTGAGATTGACCTCTGTACCGTCAAAGTTGCAATAGTTAGTAGTAAATGTCCCTTTCTACAACTGAACATAAGGTCCTTTAAAAATCCGAGCCCCGCATGATCTACCGTTTGAGAAGACAACTTGTTGGGTTAAAGCTGGAGGACCTTAACGATCATTATAAAATTCTTGTTCTGATACTTTTTTTTTAATTTTTTTTTTTTTAATTTTTTTTTTTTTTTAAAGAAAAAGAGTTATTAATGTATAATTAATGTATACATATTTTTTTTATAAAGTCAAGTATTTTTTGTTTTAAAATTAGCATATCTTATCGTTTGGTAAAAGACCAAAAAGTATGATCCGTCGTAATTAGAATACCAGTTTGACTTGTCATAAATACATTTGAATATTTTACTCTCAGAACTTACAACATAAGGCGGTTTTCAGAAATAATTAAAATGCACAACTTAATGTAGACTAAAGACAAACCCATTTAAAACAAAACATAAAGTTTCACAAGCTTTAATTGCTTACTGAGTAGATCTAATTTTAAAATATGATTTCTATCAATTTAGAAATCCACCACGATAGACTTTGTAACGCTACATTAGGCAAAGTTAAACCAATTATTTCACACCACTTCACTAACGGAGAGATCAGTGTGATCAATTGTATCAAATGTGAGGTACAAAATGATCCAAAACTTACCAATCATGCTTCACCCGTCCACTGACTTCAGTTCAAGCGGACTTCTACGAGATGCATAGTTGACCACGTGATGACCAATATCCCGTGGTGCTCTATCGGGAACTGATCGGTAGTTGACGATCATCTATCTCTCCACGCCCAGCTCTAGGCCAACCATTGCCACACACTGGGGAAATTCCTTCACGGGGACTTAATGTCAGAGGCTTTAGTAGATTGTGATCACGAGACAGGCCGCAAAGTTTGATTCCCTCCGGGGCTAGATATTAAAATGATTCACTGCAACCACGCAGGGGCTCTCAAACTCAAAATAACCCCACGATATTTTTTGAAAGACGACAAGTGTTGACGACTTGCCATCGAATGTGCGACCCCTGGTGTGGAAGCATCTGAATGACCCAGTTGATTTACTCAAAGTAGCGATATTCTTGCCCGAAGCGTCTTCCTTCGTGGAATATTCCCACCTTTCTGTGTTAAAACCTGCTCTGTAGTACACTTTACTGGATTACCCTTCTCCTAATACTTTAAATCGAATATATGTTTAGTGGACCCATTATAAATGTGACATACCACTTTTTTATTAAGATGTCTTGACTAAGTTTATCGGCTATCATAAAATTTTAGGGTTGTGGACGTATTTAGGGTAAGGGTCGCCCAGGCTTTTTGACGAATTCTTACACGTTATTTTTTCAATGCTTATTTTAGAACAATTCCATCACTGATCATTAAGGGAAAAAAAACGGTTTGAGGAGGGGGGACGTCTGCACCCTTACATAATAATATGATAATGTGTGGGGTATGGAGGTCCTCATAAAGTCTGATTTGATTGATGTTTCAGTATGAATGTTTTTTTAAGGGAACTGTTTGTATGAGATATCTTATATTACACGAACGGCTACATCTATAATATAGTACATAAATCGATTGGCTTTAACTTTGTGTAAAGTTGTTAGAAGTTGCTGCTGAAGCCTGCTGTATCCGATGAGAGCACCGGTGGTTGAGATAAATTGAGTAAGGAAATTAAATTAATACGTCTGTTGACCAGAGTAACAAAATGAAACCTGATAAGATGAAAGAGGCAACCTACCAACCCCGTGTTTAAAGAGTATATTAGACGTAGAATGTATACAGAAAATTTTAAAATAATATTAAGGCAGGTATTTGTCCGATAAAATAGGCGCTTTATTATTTGGAAAGGGATGTTAATATGTAGAGGAAGGGATGCAGATAAATATAACAGCTAGTTTTAGGACGGTTCATCTAATATGTAGAGGAAGGGATGCAGATAAATATAACATTTAGTTTTAGGACGGTTCTGATCTATGGTCCCTCTAAGTCTAAAGCTCGTTGGTCCGTGTGCAAAATAAACTCGGGTTTAAAAATTGACCATACATTTGTGTACACCCCACAAAATTATATACAACTGCATCCTTTGTTGTATGGTAATTCTATAGTGCTGAGCCTCAAAAGTTAGATAAAGGCGAGGCCACGCAGCTTAAAGGAACTTTGGTTTTTGAGATAGCGTCAGCGCACAACTAAAAGATGGCTATCCTAAAGACTTTTCTAAAAGTATGCAAAAGTAGAATTTGAATGGAACTCATGCGGGCGGGGAAGGGGTTACATGTGAAGGTTGGCTGTACGAAAGTTTGCAGCCCGCGTTTATTTGAGCATGAATAATTCCTTTATATTGCGATCTTTATCTAGGGTGAAGCCAAGATGATAACAAAATACTACTAGCTATTCATCAAATTAAATGTAAGTGATAACCAGGGGGATAAATAATAAATATTCTTCACCTATTGTCTAAGTTTATTAAGATGCTCAATAATTCAGTCGATTTAACTTTACTGACAGATTAATTAGAAGTTTATTTCTGCATTTTTACTCGAGCGCATTCACAATAGGTCTATTATTTAATTAGAATTAAATTCCATGCGCAATGAGAGAGAGGCCAAGTGCTAACGATGGAACCCAGATAACAATTAGAAAATGTCTTGTCGTGATCTCTTCAGATAATTAAATTGTAGCTTTTATATAGTAAAAACTACTAAACGTCAAGCTTGTTGACGCCAATTAAGGTGATAGGCCCGATAGGCCTGTACCTCGTGTCTATCACGGCAAACTATTGATCTTCTTATCTGCCATCAACAACCGTTGGGAGGACAAGGTCACCATTAGAGTAACGGTACATTTTCACATCATTTAAATTTTAGACGCCTAGCTTTCCTATACAAATATCAAGAAATACAGAAGCGTCTCTAGGGTTGGTGTCACTCGGGGCGGCCAGCCCCAACACACCCCCTAGCGGCGCCACTGAAGAGATATGCTAAGTATTCAAACCATAGGCTGGCTTCTAGTATCTTACACTATCGTATTATATTTGTAAATCTGTCAAAAGTAATTGTATTTTAGTCAAGGTGTATTACATTTACAGCGGTTAAGTTAAATAGTAACAAACATTTATGAAATGAATCATTTATAATAAACTCAGTTTGAAAATAAATACATTTAAAATATAATTTTTTGGTATTAATTTTTATTTAAAATCTAATTCAAGTTAATTCTACATTTTTAAATGCATTACTTAAGGAATAAATGGAAATCAAAATATCGGTTTTATAAGTAAATACAGTTACTGTAAAATTATAGTCTTTAACCCTTTCATTCCTAAAAGAAGAATATTTTTAGCCCACCACTGCGAATTCTGCAAAGAATTTAGCTAAATGTTTAGCAGTGGCGTAGCTCTAGACTTTCGGCCCTGGAAGCTTGGCCTCATTGGGGGGGGGGGGGCTGCATTTTGACATTCGACATCATGACATGTGATAATATACTTAATAAATATATAAGTCCTTATTCCAATTGGTTTAGTATATCAGTTTTTAAAAAAATGAAATCATATTTTATAAAAAAAAATAACGTTGTTTGTTGGCGAGATAATACACAAGTGACAAATCTCAATTCATATCGCCTCACGTCGTGCTATCTGTGCAGCAAAGTCATCTATAACATCATCTAGATCATCATCTATAACGTCATCTAGATCAGCATCTATAACAATTATCTATAACATCATCTATAACATCATCTGTAACATCATCTAGATCATCATCTATAACATCATCTATAACATCATCTAGATCATTATCTATAACATTATCTATAACATCATCTATAAAGTCATCTAGATCATCATTTATAACATCATCTATAACATCATCTATAAAATCATCTGTAACATCATCTATAACATCATCTAGATCATTATCTATAACATTATCTATAACATCATCTAGACCATTATCTATATCATCATCTAGATCATTATCTATAACATCATCTAGACCATTATCTATAACATCATCTATAAAGTCATCTAGATCATCATTTATAACATCATCTATAACATCATCTATAACATCATCTGTAACATCATCTATAACATCATCTAGATCATTATCTATAACATTATCTATAACATCATCTAGACCATTATCTATATCATCATCTAGACCATTATCTATAACATCATCTAGACCATTATCTATAACATCATCTAGACCATTATCTATAACATCGTTTATAACATCATCTAGATCAATGCTGTCTGGTAAATTTTGACACAACTGATATTCAAACCAATCTGCTAAGTATTTCTTACGTCACTTTGCTCATGAGATAGTTTTTGATCAACTTCCGTGAGAAGCGATGGCCCAAGTCAACTATGTCTAATAAAGAGTTAATTTTATAATTAACATATAAAATTTAATGCTATTACTGTTGTAATAAACTAGGAGACAGCCGGTTATCCGATCTTTGTTCTGTTATGCCTCTCAGAAAGTAGTAAGATATCGTTCCGCTGGAACTGAAATGTATGTGTCTAATGAATTTCTCTAGTGTGACGTTGAATAACAGCGGCGTAGCGTGTGTATGTGCCGCCCGGGGCAGAACCAAAATTTGCTGCCCCCACCCCGCCCCCCCCCCCCGAAAAGTATGTTAACGCAAGTAAAGATAGTTTTTATTAGAAAGTAATAATGACAATGTAATATAGTTAAAACAAAAGCTTTATTTCTTTAATTTCTTTAATAAAATTAAATTTTTCTGCTTTTCCTGATTCACATTGACCCTCTTTCGTGTATGAATTTTTACCAGCCTTGCCATCCTCAATAGCCAAAATTGAAATAGCAATAGATTAGAAAATTTGCTATAATCTGTATTGCTTGTAATTAATTTTTTATTAACTTAATTTTAGAGAAGCTATTTTAAGACCTATCATTACTTAAGACTATTGTAAGCAATGTTCAAATTAATTATATTATTTTAGGCAAGGTAACTTGGAGCCTAAATATCTTAATAAACTTTTATTAATCAAGTGGTCTTTCATTCATTAATTCTTTTTTAACCTTTGAGGTAAAAATAGTCTCTATTTGACAATGTCATTTGATTACACATTTTAAAGCAAATATTTCACAGTCCAGCAGATCGACTGGTGTACCAAAATTGTATAAGTTTTCTAAATTTTACATACCTGCCAAAATCTCACATGAATCTCTTCTTATGAATAATAGAAATTTCTTCTCAACTGTTTTTCAAAATAACATGGATACATATTTTGGACCACCAAAAAGTTGCTGTCTGGTACTTTGACTTACAGATTCGATTTAAAGGATGGGGTCTCCACATAAAATTGTATCAAATTTCAAAGCATCCTTAAAGTATCAAATTAATTTCTCTGTAAGCATCTTCTGCTTAGCATTTTTTCTAGCATTATACATTTATAAATTATTTTGTGCATATTTGACATAGATTCGAAAATAAAAAGATTTTTGCTGTGACTAGCAAAGTTCCTGCGTCTGTTTGTCTGATGAGCTTTTTCTTTTTGCCTCTGACTGTCAATTTCTCTATAGCTTTCAAAATAATCTGAAAATGGCTCTATTTTGTTTTCTGTAGCCTTGCTTGCAAAGAAAGTGATATTCTAAACGATTATGGGCATGAATAAGAATGCGTAAGAACTATCTAGAGTACTAAGATAGATACTTCGTTTTATTTGGATTATCATGTTAACAGATGAGATTTAATGAACTATTTGAGCAAGATTTGACTTTGAGAGTTTATGTTATTGCGCCTTTCTTAAACGCCTGTATACATTCCAGCCATAAAGAAGAAGTATTAACACATGAAGATCCCTTGCAATCCATTATTTTAAGATCGTCATTTTAAAAAAAACATTTCAGAAATGTAAGCAGATTTACTTTTACTTCAATTTAATATTTTAAAGATTCTGCAATGTCTACTTCTTTATTTTCAATCGATCATTTAATATCCGATAACTGGACTTGTTTGGTGATTATGTGAAATATATGAAGATCTATCGAATACAAAAGAAAAATATGTGGTATCTTGTTCCTGAAAAAGGATGATTTTTCACATTCTATATCTTTTAAAATTGTTATGAGCTCAGTTTGAATTTTAGATGACACTTTTAAAAACCTTTTTTTCAAACAATGTTCTGGGAGTGCACAATCGTACTTGGCAAGCAAATGCATTGGTTCCAGAATATTGCATTTATTTCCAAGAGTATTGTCCTCTCTGTGACCGAAAAAAACATATCCTTTTGCCAGGCATTAATAATGTCAAAAATGTTAACAAAAACGTCCTGACACTTAGTTTTTATTTTCTTTCACAACTTATTGTTGTTCTTTGTCAATTCTTTTTTATCCGATTTCTGATCCTTTCAATTGTTAAAAAAAAAAAATGGAAATGTTGAGCACATGTTCCTGGGTGGCTACGGTTGGCTATATGAGCGCAAAGTTTTAATTTCATGAAATAAACAATTTTGTTCATTATTTTTGTTGATGCTTGGTACAATTAACCAAGTAATATACGCCAAAAAATTTTCCAGTAGTTTATTTAAGTTAAAAAATTAAACTTGAATCAATCATATATACCATAAAAATATTGTCATATTCGTACACTAATTCAACCCATTTGTTTTCCACTTCAATAGCATTGGTATAAGAAGACTTGAGATTCAGAAGTGAGTTTGAAGTTCTTGCATTAGAAATGTTCACGTATATAATATAGTTCCTTTATTTCTTTGAATTATTTTTATCTTTGCTTCTATTTTATTTTAATAAACTTTACTTTAACACTTTCCATTTTTGACGACAATTACCTAGCAATTAGCCCCCCCCCCCCCTTTACACACAATGTGCCGCCCGAGCTTGGCTCATGTTTTATGAACAATAAGTTTTGATTTCACAACAGGAGCGAATGTCAAATTTTAAGAATCATTTAAGCTACTACTACTACTACAGTGATACATAATCATACTACTTAAGTATTTTACAGGACATTAGCATTAGTATCAGAAGAATTTATATCCAATAAGGAGTTTGAAATTTTGACGTTTGAAAAGTTCACATGCCTTAGGAAAGATCTTTTATTTCTGTTATTAATTTCTTATTTATTTTCTTTTATTTCGATTAAAAGCTCGACTTTCTTTTAATTTTTTTTCCTTGACACTAATTAACGACCATGAATCTGCCGCCCCTGGAAAAATGCCGGCCGGGGCATTTGCCCCCTTGCCCCCCTTCGCTACGCCACTGGTTGAATAGCATAATGATAGTGAATCTCCTTGTCTGAGACCGCGGTCAACTGTGAACTCCCTTGACTAATCTCCCTGTAACTTGACTCTACTTTTGGAGTTGGCTATTGTCACATATATGAGCCGAGTTAATTTGTGTGGGACTCTAAGTTTCTGAAGTGTGTTGTATAGGTAATTCCTATTTACGCTATCATATGCAGTTTTGTAGTCGACATATAGTTGATGTATGTCACTGTTATATTCATAGCATTTTTTAAAATCTATTACTGCCTGTAATTTTTGGTCTTACTGCTTTTTCAGGTTACGTTCCGGTACAGTTTTTCCCCAGTAAAAAGCACTGTCTAGAAGGGTGAGAGTTCTACACACAGACTATGCTGTATGGCTCTGTCCATGCAACAGATTGACCAAGTTGTACAGGATTTAGCCAAAACTTTAAAACTATAATCTCAAGCTTAGGGCATATTTGAATCAAATATTATGAGGAATAGCTCCATAGGGCTAGATTTACAATAGCTCTACGCATGTCATAAAACAACAGAATTTGCAAATGAACTACAACAGTGAGACTTCAATAAGTACAAGGCTAACGTGTACGTTTGCGACAAACCACAAATAAGAACAAAATAAGAAATGACACAATCAATACAATATAAGAATTTAATGCTGTACAGATGGTCTGATTTTCCAAACGTCAACTCGACACTAATAACATTTTTAATACTGACATCATAATTTGTAACATTTTATTTGGTATAATGCCAACTGCCAATCTTAATTTTCGAGATATTTATGACACGAATGAGCTAAAGATGTTAATTCTCCCATCATTCATTGATCCAATATTTTGATTATAGAACATTCTAGAACTTTCTGGTTGAATGTTTTGTTGAATATATCATACATAGTCAGTGATAACCAATAATGAAGGGTTTTTAAAAAAAAACTGCTGAGTGACGTTTTACAATTGATTGATTTTTGTACGTTTAACAGATGTTATACTCTAAATCATATAATATTTTACAAATTAGTAATTTTTGCTGTTGAATAATGATCTACTTTGCAAAGATGTTATAAAATTGAGTGATTTTCTACAACTGAGCGATGTTTTACACTTGACTGATGTTTTATTTTATTATAACACTTAGTCTAAATGATGATGCTCTAAAATTTGAGGGATGACACACAATTTTAGTGATGCTCTAAAGTTGAGTGATATCTTACAATTGAGTGATGTCCTACAATTGAGTGATGTCCTACAATTGAGTGATACTCTAAAATGGTGTGATATCGACAATTGAGTGATGTCCTACAATTGAGTGATGTCCTACTATTGAGTGAGGCTCTACAACTGTATGCTGTTTACGATTGCGGTTTGGCCCATGCCACAGTACAACACGCGATTCTGCCTCCCGCGTCACCCGTAGTTTTGCTGGCCTCTGTATGTCCTTCACCCAGGTCATCTGCACGAGCATGGATCTATGGGATGACAGTGATACAAATAATGTTTACATGACACAGAAAACTAAGTCAACGTCATAGCTCTGATTTTAAACACCATTCAATCTTGCTTTGGGAACACCTCCCCCCCCCACCATTACTCGGGTCATAGGAAGTCTACAGTATGAATCTGATCATTCAGTCCTGTGATTTCTGCTTAGGAATATTTTTAATTCTATGTGTTTCGACCTACAACTTTCTGTCTCACATTTTCTCCCTCGTCCTTTTTATTAAACCGTTGAATCCATGTTGGTATTGAGTGGAGAAGTTATCTGCCCCTAACCACCGTGTTGCTTCTTATGAAGCATTAGACCGTGGGTTAGTAATGGACCAGAGGCGTCAATACGGGGGTGCGGGGTTAGGAACCGCACCGGTGGACACCAAAGTGTAAAATTCTTAATGTTTGCGTTATTTGGCACTGACAGGCTTGGCGGCATGTGGGGTAAATCGAGAGGTGGTGAAACCATGGGCTACCGTATTGGATGACACCAACCTAATGACGCCTCTGTGATGGACCCTTATTAATCAAACTTAGCTGGTGATAGCAATTGGCCTTTTTATATTCAGGATCTTTCTGAGGCAGCTAAGTTTTTATGAAGACTGCTACGAAACTACACTCTTTTTAAAATTAAAATTTATAATTTATTAATGGGTATTATTACTGATGGTACTTATTTTAAAAGTTGTGCTCGATAATTGCAGTTCTAACTAAATGGTAGCTATAGTTAATAGCGTTTATCAATGAACACAATTTATAGCCTAACACAATTTCTAATCGACATTTAATAATAACTTACAACAATGCCACGTCCGATGATTGAGTTTTGACCTTTCAGACTTGCGGATTTGACTTCAAAGGATGAGATGGCTTGGCCATTAGCATCAACATCAATGTTACCCCAGTCTCCGACATGCCTGTAGAGTGCAGGGAAGCGTTCAGTTACTGGGCTGTTGCAAACTGTTACTATATTATATTAATGATAGATTAACCAGTTTGAAACCAGAATCAAGTTTGAACGCATGGTTTAGGGTGTGTCTCTGATTACCGAGCCCCCATTCCACTGTCCTTACCTTTTTCAACATGTTTTTAAAAAAGTGTTGTTTTTTTTTTCTTTATTCATTATAAATATTCAAGCTCTGGTAAAAAAAAAATGTGAATGACATGTAACAATGTCATTTTCTTTTCTGTTTTTCTCCCTTTAATTTCGTTTATAAAAAAAAGTTTGTTTTTTTGTTGTTTTTTTTTTTTTT
>MUZC01003566.1:217875-257631 GCA_002072015.1 Radix auricularia | reverse complement strand
CATCCCCTCCAAAGTACGTCACTATTTCGAATAATTTTTGACATTCAATTGCCTTTTGGGAATTGCGTTTATATATTTGAAATGTCCGGCCAGTCGTTTCGAGCTTTAAACAGAATCTCCTCCTGAACAATACCAGATAGAGGGTTGGGGTCTTTTGCAAATATGTTGAGGAGGTCACAAGGATGTGCACGGGCCATAAAAGTTACCGAAAAGGTTTACTGGATGTCCTGGAAAATCCTAAAATTCCAATAAATTATCAGTATTTTTTCAATTTCTCACCAACCATAACAACTATCTGGTTGAAACAAAAGCCCAACGATAGCTAATAATATTTAGAACAATGTTGGAGAAGAAATGTTTGAAAAATCTCTCATTGTTCGACTCCCGTTTCCTTAGCAGCAATTAGTAGATAGCAATTGTTTTGTTAAGTTTCAGAATTATTGATTTAAATGTAATCTTTTAATGTAATCTAGGACAGTGTTTCTCAATCAGTGTGTTGCGACACATTAGTGTGTCGTGAGAGATTTCCAGGTGTGTCAAAAATAATTCTTAAAATTGCTAGGGTTCTGAGCTCTCAAGTTATTTTGAAATTTTAAAATATAGCAAAACAAAATATTTGTTGTTTTTTTTTAAAAAATAAAGCAACAACGAAATCAGTAATCACAAGTGTTTCGCGTGTGTCACTCTGTAGAATCTACGCCATTTTCTTTTTTTATTCTTTCTAGCGGAACATTTTCATGCCTTGACATTAGTACCGATGGTTGTCCTTCAATGCAAGGAAAATACAAAGGTTTTGTAACTATTGCGCTTTAAAAGAATCGTCTCTGTCCATTGCATTATTCATAGTTGAAGTATAGTTTCTAAATCATTCCCCAAAGATTTGCATTCCATAATGACCTAAGTTTTTTTCAAATAGTGAACTTCATCAAGTCGTGAACATTCAAGTCTCGACTCTTTGCACAACTTTTTTAAGCAATGGACTCCGATAACAAGTGCCTACTTTATCATATTGAAGTTCACTGGCTTTCAAGAGGAAAAGTTCTTGACAGACTTGTACATCTTAAAGTAGATGTGATTTCTTTCCTTGAAACAGAAGATCAACAGAGCAACCAGCGCAGTACGCTACAACAGCAAGCTTGGAGATTGGTTCAAGACCACTGTTGGTGTCAGACGAGGGTTTTTACTCTCCCACATCTTCTTCAACCTCTTCCTTAAAAGAATTATGACAGGTGTGCTCGAAAACCATGTCGGAACGGTCAGCATTGGAGGGAGAACTATAACTAACCTACGCTTCGCCGATGACATAGACGGCCTAGCTGACAACGAGGACGAGTAAAAGAATTTCTTGCAAAGCTAGAGAAGACCAAAAAAAAGCCTATGGCATAGAAATCAATGCAGAAAAGACCAAGGTCATGGCAAATAGTAAATTCACCAGTGAAATTCGGATAAACGGGAAAAAACTCGAAGAGGTCCCTACCTTAAAATGTCCGATGAAGGCTCAAAGCCAGAAGTTCTTGCCAGAATGGCCCAAACGACTGCAGCATTGAGCAAACTTAAGCACATCTGGCAAAGCAAGGAACTCTCCCAGAGATTAAAGATTCGACTAAAACGCTCTTTGGCGATGTCAGTCTTCCTGTATGGTTGTGAGGCTGGACGCTTACTGCAGACCTCCAAAGAAGAATTAATGCACTAGAGATGAGATGTTTTCGAAAGATACTGAACATCTCATACACAGTGCACATCACAAACGAAGTGTTCCGCGATTCAATAAGTGCTGTCATTGGCCCTTACGAGGACCTTCTCACCTCAATTAATAAGAGGAAAGTACGATGGTACGAACACGTGACAAGATCTGGAGGTCTCTCAAAGACCATATTGCAAGGCACAGTCCAGGTAAGAAGAAAAAGAGGCAGACCAAGGAAGAGATGGGAGGACGATATCAAAGAGTTGACCAGCCTGTCATTTAGCGACTCCCAGGAGGCACCACAGGACCGTAACACATGGCATGAGATAGTGTGCAGTTCAAAATGGTGCCCCAACGACGGGTTAAGGGACAGTTCAAGTTCAGATTATTAAAATAACTTTATGAGTAAAATAGTTAATTGACAACAGTGTCACAGTTATTTAATGAAATAGTAACTCAAGCTAATCGAATTTGAAAACAAAAATTGCCAAAATTAGACTTAACAACTATATAATAAACATAATTTATCTGCTACCTTGTAATTTGCAATAGGTGAGGTAAGGTTTTAGATAATTTTAGATAATCTTCCGATTATTCAAGCTATGGAGACAGGATAAGAAAGTAGATTAGCGAAACTTGACCTCATCCAGTGATTAAAATAATAAAAAGAGAACTAAACAATGTGACTTTTAAAAAAAAGACTAGATTGACAAATTATGTGACAAAATCTAGCGCTATGCTGAATTTGTTTATTATGGTCCTGTGAATTATGTTTAATTCAATAATATTCACTGAAAATCATTTTACCATGGTAAAGTGAAGTGTTTATCCATAGTTACGACTTGCATCGATCTTTTACCATCCTCGTTTCTTGCAAGGATGATTGCAGACAGATCAACTCGTCCTCATTTAGCCACTCAACAGCCTCTTTAAGTGCATTTTCTCTTCTGCCAATAACTGCCATGGGTTGTCTTTGATTCTAGAAGCGATTCTCAATGGATGGATGCGTTATATCTGAGTTGATTCTTGAACAGCTTGGGTGTGCACATTCTCCTGAGCCCGAGCTCTGTGTTTTCCTGCATGCTTCTTTAATGCTGTTTGTGAAGCAAAATATAAGTGATATACTTTGCACATTCGATCAAGTAGGCTAAGCTGGTCTGAAAAGATGGACACGAAGATCATATGATTGTACTTTTGAAAACTCCTGTTGATCTCGGCATGTCATCAAATTTGAGAGTTTGTGCCACAAACTATAAAGGAAACTTATGTTAATCTGCAGCTGCTCTTTCTGAAGCTCTAAATCCATCAGTTGTTTGGTTGATTAGAGGAAGAAAGAATCTCGAAGTTAAAATGTTGAAATATGAGCTTCTTAATTTGTCGCACCATTTTATGTCCTGATATTCGCTGGTGCAAACATGCTCGTCAAGTGATACTTGATCTTTCGATATTAGTCCTGCAGCATCCAATTCAGATTAATAAACAACACATTCAGTAGATACACATTCATGCTATTTTGACATAAAACTAATTTAAGTGCTTCACAAAATTTGTAAGAATTATTTTTAAAGCTATTTATTAAAATATACTACAAAAAAAAAATATATATATATAAATTATATATTTTTTTAAAAAACGTCTGACGTCACACATGGTCTGTCCCACTCTCCCCCCTGTCACAAACTGTCACACATTTTTACCCCCCCCCCTCCCTTTTTTGGAGCGTGACGTACCTTATGGACGGCCCCGAAGACCAAGCCAGCAAAACAAAATATTTTGATACATTTAACCGGAGTTGGTGAATTTGTCGCTCACTTGAACTAAAACGTTTTCTTTTCGCAAATCTAACTTTCATTTTCGATGTTAACATATGTGTTAAAGTGACTTAAATGGACAGCAATAGAAAAGTTGTTTTTAGAAAAGTAGTTGTCGCTAGGGAAACACGGACAACACAAATTTTAGACAATTGAACAAATCATATAGAGATGACATCCAAGTTGAAACAAGACTTTATTTTAACAAGGACTAGAAAGAACGTTACACGTATTAAAAATTTCCTGGATTTTTTCTTCTCCATTTTATCTGATTGATAAATGTGTGTACGAACCCGATATCGTGGCCATTACGATGTCCATGCGTCACGCCCTCTGGGTTGAAATGCCCCCCAAAAGAAAGGCAACCTTTGCTGAAATCTCCGTACTCATGGACATGAAAGCCATGCTGACTGACCACTGGAATAGGACTCTCATAAGTTTCGTTGAAGTCAACAGAGCTGGAATTCACTTGAAACGTCGTGTTGTCGTCTGGTCTCAACAGGTCAGCGGTCGGTGGGATAGAAAAGCCTCGCACTTGGATATTGACCTCAAGCTGCTGACCCGGCTGAAAGAAGGGATGGGCTAGCATCAGTAACTTTTTTTTAAAAATGTATTGAAATTCACGAATCTAGTGTATCTCTGCTGTTTCGTGCCCCTGTCTGTTACTAGAACGAACAAATTAGTTAAAGGGGTGGGGGTGGGGGGCTAAATTACTACTTTTTCCAAAAGCTGCCCGTGTGATGAAAAACTTAAAATGGTATGGTAAGGGTATGGCTGTGTGTAATTTATTGGGTTGATGGGGTGAGGATAAAGTTAGTGCCACAGTTAGAATTAACGTTTACATTGACTTATGTCTCTCTTTTCAGCGCGTATTTATGCGGCGGAAACACATTTTTAATAAATAAAATAATAGTCTAAGTCACTGAATCATTGGATGTGTAGCGCTATGACGTCATTGTTGAACCTTACATTTTAATACAAGGTGTTCATCGGAAGGTGCGCAAAATGATTATAAATTAAAGATTCTCGCCGTCAACAAAAATATTAAATAACGTCATTGTTTTAGCTCATGTTTTAATTTTGGAAAAGTGAAAGATGTAAAAAGAGGATTTGAGGATTGTTAATTATAAACTAAAGGTCAAGTTAGTTGGGCTTTTGAAAAAAAAGTGGGAGCCTTAGGCGCCCTAAAAAGTTGGCGCCACAGCACAACCTAATATATATATATATATATATATATATATACACACACACATATATATACACACACACATATATATATAGTGGTGCTGTTATCGATTAATTTAAATTTAATAGTTAACTTTTGAAAAATTACCGAATAATTAATTCGATAATTTTGATTAAAGCTAAAAAAAATATGATGTATGACGTCATTAAACTGAAAATTTCAAGGGAAGTAACAAAAATAGGCAATTGGCATTTTTTTAAATTTAAATATAAAGAGTTCAATATGTCAATAAATTTTAATTTTCATATTGTTAATTAAGTTAAAACAATGTTTACTTTTTTTATATCATTTTCCTTATAAAAACAGCTTATTTTAAAGTTTACATTTTAAAAATCTTTTTTTAAATTGAAAAGTTTGTACATAGAAAAGAAAAATATTATTAATGATTAATAATTAATTATTTTTTAATAAATCGGAACATTGCTTTAAACATTTTCTTTAATTTTAGTCGCTATTTTATCGATTAAAATAATTTTAATCAATAAAAAGATTTTACCGATTAATCGAGAAATTAACCGTTAATTTCCGCAGCCTTAATATATAATAGTCGGACCTCTCTAAGTCCAACCTCCCCAAGTAAAAAAAAACAACTCACTATATTGAAAGAATCGTTAGGTCCCGGTCAAGTTCTGAGCATATTGCGCGACCTTTCCTAACTCGAAAACTCTGTAAATTTAATAATTTTTCCGGTTCCTTTGAGTTCGACTTAGAAAGGTCCGACTGTATTACATAAATATAGTTCTATAATTATTATTTTTAACCCTTTTTTAAAGACCAACGATAATGTTCAGTTAAAATAAATAGGCTAGAAGTAAAAAAAAACAAAAACTTTTTTTATAAGTAAACTAAAAATAAGAATAAATAAAGTTAAAAACAAAAGATTTAAAAAAAAAACAACTGAAAATAAATTCAAAGTTATAAGTTCAAGTAACCTGATGTCCTGTATTGGGACATATAGGGTAGATGCTTATGATTTTGTACATATGCCGTTCAATCGTTCTGTCGCAAGTTCTCTCTTTCCCCCTCTAAATTATAAATCATTAATTTTTATACGAAACGTAGGTTTTTAAAATCTTTTTTTTTTTAACCTCTTTTTATTTTTATACTAAACACATCATAAGTCTCCCGCCCAACGTTTTAATACCACGGGGTTGTGGTCACGGGGCAAACTCGTTGGCACGAGGATGCAAATGCTATATTTAAGATAAACTAATAAATGCTTTTATCAATCGATATGAACTTTTGATTCAATGCATTGTCATCCAAGATCTATCGGTAGTGAAATTTAGAGATCTCTAAGACCATTAGCATAGGTTTAATTTGACATTGGAAAATCTAAAATTTTGCGGACAGACAAAAAGACAAAGAGACAAAAGACTAAAAGACAAACAGACAAAAGGAACGAAAGCAAGTTAATAATAATTTTTAAAAATCTGCTAAAATACAGAAACTTAAAAAAAAAAATGTTGTCTAGTTGGGCACCTGTTATTATTTTAATCTCTATTTTCCCAAATGTTCAATTGACTTTACTCCTATGTGACGTTTGCCTACTGGGTTTTATACATTTATATTTGTGTATTCTTTTGTTACAGCTCTTTATCGACTCTAACACTCACCTTTTGACGCAATGAAACGATTCCAGATATATTGTGCTTTGGATCATTGTTCCGTAGATCACATGTGGCGTATAGAGTTTGTTCTAAGATACAACAAAAGAACTGTGTATTGAACGAGTTACAGACAATAACAAGCAGGTTCGTGCGTGTTTCCTTGACTGGCGTTTCTTATTTGGTCTAAAAACCGACTCATCGAGTCTAAGTAAATGACCCCATGATTCCAAGTAACTGATCCAATTATTCAAACTAACCAAACCAATGATTCCTATTAGCCACACCAAAGATTTAATGTAAAAGAAACAATGATTCAAAGTAAGCGAACCACTGATTTTAAATAAGTGACCCAATGATTCAAAGTAACTGAAACCAGCGATTCCAAATAATTGACTCAATTATTCCAAGTAAATGAACCAGTGATTATTAAAATAACTGACTCAATGATTCCAAGTAAATGAACCAATGATTCCCAAGTAATCGAGCAAATGATTCAAAGTAACTGAACCAGTGATTTCAAGTAAAAAACCTAATGGTTCCAAGTAACCGAACTTATGACTCAAAGAAAATTACCTCATAATTTAAAGTAACCAACCAAAACAATTTTGTGTGTGCTTTGTTTGAAATACGAAAATAATTCTTGATTTTTAAAATTATATTAAAAAACAATTTTAAAATAATACTAAAATAAATGAAAAGAATATTATAGTACTTTCTGTATCATATGTGCTATTGATTTACGCATGCAGGGCCGGCTTTAGGCATAGACAAACTAGGCAACCGCTTGGGACCTCCGATTATTATCATCATTAGTGGGGGCCTAGCAAAAGAATCTTTACATATTTATTTTTTATTTTTCTATTAAATTTTTGGCCACCAAATATACTTCGCATAGGGCCACCAAATATACTTCGCCTAGGGCCACCAAATATACTTCGCCTAGTGCCACCAAATATACTTCACCTAGGGCCACCAAATATACTTCTCCTAGGGCCACCAAATATACTTCACCTAGGGCCACCAAATATACTTCCCTAGTGCCACCAAATATACTTCGCCTAGGGCCACCAAATATACTTCTCCTAGGGCCACCAAATATACTTCCCTAGTGCCAACAAATATACTTCGCCTAGGGCCTCCAATGCCCTAAAACCGGCCCTGACGCATGCTTATTATCTCTAAAGTTTAATGTAGTAAGAATTTGAAAATCATGCGCACAAAGTCACAAAGGAATTTGCTATAGATCTACGTACAATTACACATTTTATTTACGACGATCATATTAATTTCAGGATTATTTACCATACTAGATTGTGCCAGGCGCCGTGGCGCCTGCGGCGCCCCCGTTTTTTGGGCGCCTACGGCGCCAACCTTTTTTTTAAAGACCAACTAACTTGTCCTTTTTTGATAAATACGAATTATTAAACTTTATGAAATGTACGCAAAGTATTTATTTAATAATAATAATAGGGGTTGTATTTTGCGCACCGTATTTTGCGCACCGATGCACACCAAACAATGACGTCATCCTATTAAATATTTTTAAAGTGCTCATCAAAACACGATTTTTCAACTAAACTAACTGCTGTAGACTGTGGTACATCTCTTGAGCGTTACGTTAAAAACATACCCACACCACTGGGCTATTATATATATTATATATATAATAGCCCAGTGGTGTGGGTATGTTTGTAACGTAACGCGTATCTCTTGCGCAAAATACGGTGCGCAAAATACAACCCCTATTATTGTTATTAAATAAATACTTTGCGTACATTTCATAAAGTTTAATAATTCGTATTTATCAAAAAAGGACAAGTTAGTTGGTCTTTTAAAAAAAGGTTGGCGCCGTAGGCGCCCAAAAAACGGGGGCGCCGCAGGCGCCACGGCGCCTGGCACAATCTAGTTAATAATAATAGCAAATATACAAATTAAGGTTGTCGTTTCAGCAAAGAGGTCCAATAAGTGTATAGACTCACCATCTTTTTCGCTTTCGTGCGGCTCTTCCTTAAGATGGTCATCTCCCTTGTTTTGCTTATTCCCCTTGTCATCAACATGGATGTGAATGTGGATGTGAGTTTCGCGGCCTTTCCCCAGTTTAGACAAACCCAGCTGACCAATGACGTCACCCGGCTGCTTGGTGTGGTGCGGGTCAGGGCGACCATGATGGGTGTCGTTGTGTTTGCTGTTGTGGTGGTGTGGGTGATTGTGGCCGTGGCTGTGTTTGGTGTGATGGTGGTGGTGGCGTGAGTGATCGTGGCCGTGGCTGTGCTTGGTGTGGTGGTGATGTGAATGATTGCGCGCGGTGTGGTGTGAATGATTGTGGTCGTGATCGTGTTTACTGTGTTTGTGGCTGAGATGTTCACTGGTGACGTGGGCATCTTCTCTCTTCCCTTTCTTGGACTGTTTGGATGATTTAACTTTTGTCTCTCTTTCCTTCTTTAGTTTCGATTGCTTTACTTCTGAATAGAATCAATTTAAAACTATTTAAACATAAAAGTAATGTGCGTTAAAAGAATCCATTGTACTACAACTATCTAACTAGGCATTGCATATTTGCTGAAATGAAAAAGTTGTGAAAATATTGTTTTCAATCACAAGGCTAGAAAAAAAATATAAGAACCGAAAAATCATACATTTTGTTCTAAACTAAGGTAACCAAAGTTAAGTGGATCATTTCCTACTTGAGTGTCCATGTGGTGTACGGTCAACTTTGATGTCTCCATCTTCATTGTGTACATGGAGATGTACAGGCTGTGCTATCCCTTGAACGTACCCCCACAGTGCGGTAATGTCTTTCTCTACTTTGTCTGTTCATTAGAAACACGGGCAATGATCGCGTGTTAAATCAATGGCAGGATTAATACATTCACCACCCCCACGACCCCCCCCCCCCCAAAAAAAAAAAATCAAACAAAAAAAATCTTCAATATAAAATGATGTAGGTATATATCAATAAGCAGTTCGATACTTACACATTTTAGTTTCATTAGTGACATGATGGATTTTAGAAAATAGTTTTTGAATATTATATAATATAATATTATAATATATATATCTATGCGTAGAGAATTTTCAACAAAAAAAAATAAATAAATTAGGAAATTAATAAAAATGAGTCTATGAATACATTTTACTTGGGAATTTTTCAATTTAAAAGAAATGTTCAAATTGAGAAAAAAATAAAATGCGTTGAAATAATATATATATAATATACTCACCGAATTTCGTCTGCCCCATAGCGCATGGCATTCGGCCATCTCCTTTATGGCCTTCAGTGTCTGGACGATGATGAAAATGTCCGTTGCCCTGACGTATGTAAGGTCTGCTACTGTTGAAGTCAGTGGTGATATTGATGGATCCCGTCGTCCTATTAGCTGTCACATTCTGTGGAGCACCAACTTTCTCTGTTGTTGTTCTCAAAGGTGGTCGGGCTGAGTTGCGATACGGTTTAGCCGTAGTCTTCCTTTTCTTCTTATCGTCATCGTCATCATTATCATCTTCATCGCTGTCTTTTGAACGGTCATCGCTCAATGTGGATTGCGTACGGTTTTGCTCCGGCAAAAGTTGTTGGATGTTATCAGGATCCAACTCGGTCTTTTCAGTGATCTCCACGGGTTCGGTGTATGAGAATAATTTACCTTGCTTGTAGGGCTGTTTTTTGACCGGCTTCAGTTTGTTTTTATTTTCTTTCTTTGACTTTTTTGATTTTTTTGCCTCAAGAATATTTAAAACCACACAGACTATGAAAATAACGCATACAATCTTGACCCATGGTAACCTCATTGTGAAATCTATTAATTTATCGTCAAATATTCAACAAGTTAATCAAACACAATCACGAATACAATTATTCTTTTTTTACAAATATGGCAGCAGAAATAAACAACTGTGTATTACTAGTAGTTCAGGCTTTCAAATGTTCAAAAAAGAGAGGAGCAAATGTGGAACTATCTTGTAAACAATGTCAGGAGATGTGGTATTATTTACAGTTTTATCTTTGACTCTTAATTAGCAAGAGACCCAGAATTCTATTGTGGCATTTCCACCAATAATTGTAGCCGTAAAGAAAACGTGGAGAGCGCAGTCGCAATCGCCTTATCTAGAAACGCCTCTTCCTCTTATCTAACATATCCATTCGGAAAACTCATTTTCTTTCTGCTCAGATAAGACAGAGGATGTGAGAGACCGGAGATGCGGGAGAGGCCAGAGATGCGGGGGAGGCTGAGAAATATCTTTTAGTGTTTGGATGGAGGGTTGAAACAATTACTCTCATATAATCAGAAAAAAAATGACTTTTTTCGAAAGTATCATACGTTTTTCATTTCCATCTGAATATCAAAGTTTAATGTAAATTATTTTCGTTAGTATAATGAAGTCAATCAGCAATACTATATACTATATATTACTTATAAAAGAAGTTTGATTGTATTTTAATGAATAAATACTTTAAATTAAGTTTTAATTGGAATTAATTTATTAACTTAAATAGGTTTTTTTTTTGTTTGTTTTTTTTTTTGAAGGATGCTGGCCTTTGTTTTAATTTACGAAATAATAGAAAAGAAAGCTCAGCGTAATTTTTCAAAATATGGCGTCACGTGTTCGAAACTAAAAATTTCTTTAAATTTAGCAACATTTTATTGCTCAGATTCAGCAATAATTTTTCTTAGTGGGCATTTTATGAAAACTATTTTAAAGACATTAAAAATAATAAATAAACAAACTTTGGATCACAAATCATTTTGAATTCAAATACATCACATGAATAATTTTAAAGCCTTTATATTTAGAGTTAAGTTTTCCTATTGATTACCTAAAATAATTCACCAAAACATTTAAAACTATTTTAAAAACACACCTTTTTAAAAAAAATAAATAATTATTTAATTTAAAAAATATTTTTGCATAAATTTAAATATATTAATAATAATAAAAGCTAATGATTTACAAATTTTATGATGAAGGTCAAAAATTTATTTTAATATTTACTTAAAGGGGTAAAATATTGTTTGTGACAAAATGTTGACAATACAGAACTAGTTCTTTTATATTTAAGGCCAGTTTCAATGAAAAAAAAATTAAAATATTATTTAAGAAAACATTTCAAGGAATAATCCGTTGTGTTTATTGAAATACTAATTTTCTTCGTTTGCTGGGCTGTAAATAATGTCCCTGACTGATAAATGGGGGATTTATTATTTTTGTCCACCAAATATTTATTCTTAAAATCTTAATCGCAAAACAAACAAAAAAATCTGGTCTCGCCGACACCATCCATTTTGGAATTTCCTGTGAATTATAGTGACATTTTACATATTTCCTCGTTATAAAAACCAAACTAATGGCGGGGTTACCTCGAAGAATAATCAAGGTTATTAAACTCTCTTTGTTTTTTTTATAAAATATCTTATAATTTTTAGGCCTTCTACATGTGATTCTTTTCAATCCCTGTTATTTTATTGCAATTTTTCAATCAAGAGAGTGAGAGTACTCTACTAAAGACTAAGTCTACTAAGTAGAAGTCTACTACAACTACAACTCAACTACAACTTCAATAATTCAAAGACTACTACTACAATTACAATGCAAAAGTGTATCGACGATACAACTACTAATACAATTCAATTCGACTGTCATACTGATGGTCACGAGTTCGAATCCACACGAAAGTGAGGATTTGTTCTCGGGTCCTGAGGAGTCCCCGAGTCACCCAGCTCCGAATGGGTACCTAACTAGACAATAGTTAGGCGGCTGGGGTAATGCGTGGAACCCCTATAGCCGTGGCCTGTGACCGCTGCATCACTTGCCAACAGATCATCTCTCATGGTCTGTGGACGCAATTATCTTCTGCATAGAAGGAGCGTCTGTATATATAAGTAGGCACTTTGATACTCGTTCGCGCATCGCTCTGCGCATGTCGTAAATTTACGGAAAAACTTTTTCGGAATATTTTGATTTGCTCTCCGGTGACCCCCGAAATACTCATTTTACGTCATTGTAATCGAAAAACAAAAGAATTTTGTTATCGAGTACGTTAATTAATTGTCTTCCGGTGTCGCTTTCACTTTCCAAGCAACGCGGTGTTCGCTGGATATTTTTCTGTGCTTCTTTCACTATCGGTAAGCTACTATTTTCTCAATTATGTTGTATTTAGTTAAAAAAACTTACTCGGACTAATTCACGCATATTTAACATATTAATTCTGTTATGAAAATCATTGATTTGATCACTGAAGCCTTCGCCGGCAAGCTTTGTAGACCTATCCAATTTTCACCGAAACATCGGCACCGTATAAAAACAAAATGGCCGATTTTTTCTTGTTCACCGGCGGGATGGTATTATAAGAAAAACTACTAATAACAATAACTTAAGCATATTTGCAATCTTTGATCATCCGAAAATATACAATTAAAACAATGACATTTAAAATAAATTAATGTAGAAATTACTATAATACTTTAGATAAGTCAATAATGATATAAGATGAATGAAAATAAACCGATGAAATCAAAATAAATAAACACTGTTACTATAAATAGAAATAGTATTAATATTCCTCGTTTCCATTATTTTGTTTTTTTAAATCATAAATTGTTAACTAAATACATATTTATTATGTTATATATTAATGTATGACAACAGCCTTTACTAAAGACTATAGCAATAATAATTAATATCTACTACTACCACCAATATATATTTGAAAATCATAATAGAAAAATTGTTATGATAAACAATAATAATAATAATTAAATAAAAATAAAATTTGTTACTTACCTCAACTTATTGTATTTAACTTATTTATCTTAAATTATATTGCAATGAACAATGTTAATGTTATCAATATAAAAATTATAATGGAAAAATATTTTTAAATTATATTAAATTATAAATATAACTAAAAGTATTTTTTTTCTTTCAGTTTCAGCCTGCAACTGCAAGGACACCAGTCCAAAGGAAGAAAATGATGGAGCCATTCAGCTCTTCTGACATTTCTCTAGCCAAGGCTGGCTTTAGGCATAGGCAAACTAGGCAGCCGCCTTGGACCTCCGATTAGTCTCATCATTAGTGGGGGCCTCACAAGAGAATCTTTTCATATTTATTTTTCTATTACATTTAGGGCCACCGAATTCTTTCTGCCAAGAACCTCCGATGCACTTAGGCCCGGGCCTGCTTCATTGATACATAATGAAATTATTCGTCCACAAATACCACAGATTATTCAACAGACTTTAGAGATAGCTGATCTGTACAAGGACTCAGACCATCCAGAGGAAGACAGTGAGGGTTGCTTAGATAGAGTAGACGCAAGAAGTCAGCACTGAAGGCCTATTTTTAAACGTTAGGTATGGCTAAATGTCAGAGTAAATTATGAATTTATTATTATTTTTTTATTTTCATTAGCTTTCCATCTTCTTTCTCATTGAAGATGTGAATCAATGCAAAGAATAAATAATAGTTAATTAATATTATGTTTTGTGTTTATATTGTAAAAATATGCCTTTATTTTTCATTGTAAAAATCTTTGATTTTTGTTTTAAAAAATTGTTAATAATTATTTTACTCTTTTTTTTTGCAGGTTTTCTTTCAAGCTGCCATTGGAATGATTGATATAAGCATTATTATAATTATATTTGTTACGGTGATTCTTAAATTGCCTTTATAATAATTTTTTAAATATTTTTTTTGGAAGTATTTTTTGTACCCTTGTGGTATATAAAAATTTCTAAAATAAAATGGTGTGCAGCTATCTGGAACCTTTGTTGCTAATTGTGTTGTATATTGCATTAAGAATGTTTCCTGAGAGTTTGGTGCAGTTATCTTTGCAAACAAAAAAGTTATGTGTCTCAGTGTGAGAGGATGTGAAAATCCGGTCACAAGTTTTCAAAGTTAATTATATAGGTTATATAAGGGGCAAAAAAAATCGACAAAAAAAATCATAACTCCACTTCTATAAAAGATAGAAAGACAATTCAAGTGGTTTTGAAAAGGTCTTGGCAAGCCCTTTAAAATGATATATAATTTGAGCCTATTGGACAACATTTAATTTTTCTGTCAAAGTACCTAATATAAGATATATAAATTGACAATTCAGTAGTCTAGTGTCAACGTATTTATTGAGAGTGGCTCTTAAGTTACTTACACTACCACTACAATATTAATTAAAAATTTGAACCAACATTTAAATTTGTACTGCTTGAGTGATTGATGATTGATTGACATCAGATTGAATGGTGGGCCTAGCCCTAGTCCTAGTGGCCTAGTTTACAGTTTGTAATTTGTACATTTAGTCATTTTAGTGAAATTTAGTCTCATTTTGAATTAGAATTAGAGTGCCTGAATAAATACCAAATTTAAGTTAAATTGCTATCAGTGGAAATTGGAAATGAATTGTTTATTATTTAGCAATGGGCATTTATGGCTTAAGTCTTAAGTTTAAACACCCTATAATTTAAAGCATATGAATATGAGCCATATTCATATATGAATTATATGCCAAGTAATGAAAGCACTATCACTATCAGCATTTACTTGACTTGGGGCAAGAGAAAACATTTCCAGTCTCCAGGATGTAATTGTATAGGCATAGTACAGTATGGGTCTAATTATTAGAGGTCTACCGATCCAGCCGATATAGCGGCACAGATATAATTTAAATATAATGATATCGGTATTGATAGCATGCAAAGCTTCCGATATTGACGTCACAGTTATTTCATAGTAATTGACATTTTGACACTCACACACACTCAAAAATCAGAAAAAATTATCATTTAGATTTATAAATATCTCAAATTTAAATATTGATCCCGATACCAGTATTCAAAGTATCAAAAGAGCCCTAGTATTAGTACTAATGTCTACTGCCACGATATACTGTGCCATGTACTATGATTAGGCACTTTGATACTCGTTCACGCATAGTTCTGCGCATTTTAAAAAATTTCAGCAAAAACTGTCATGGCGACTTTGACTCAACTCAAACAGCTATATCGGGATTTCTGCGTTTTACGTCACATTATTTCTAAGCGCTGTTTTTCATCTGTGACTTGTGCTATGAAATTGTGAGAGCATGGTGATATCTATTTTGCTGTGTTTTCTATTTCCTTATCAGCAGTAATTTAATTCTTTTGAAAGGTGTGTTAGGATAATATAATTAAAAAATTAACTTGGCCTGTGGAAATAAACGATAAATTTCTTGATTAATCATTTAAAAAATGGCGATTAAAATTAAAGAAATTATTTTAAACAATTTTTTTTGAATTAGTAATAAATAATTAATTATTAATAACTAATAATAGTTTGTTTGTTTGTTGGTTTTTTTTGCGTACAATTCTCAATTTTAAAAAAAAATATATAATTTTAAAGTGTAAACTTTAAAATAAGCAGTTTTTATAAGAAAATGATATTTTTAAAAAACATCGTTTTTACTTAACTCTTAAAGTCGCATAAGGGTTTTCAATAAACTTACGCCTCAGTCCCGTAAGGATTTCCCGTATTACGATCAACCGGTTATGAAATTAAAAAAATTGCGTAAAATCCATTTATAATATTATTGTCATACTGACTTCATTTTTTAGGCTAAGAATGGTTATTTTACGCATCCAAAAGACCGCACTGAGTTTAAAACAGTATTTACCTGTAGTTTAGTTTTAGTTATAAAGTATAGCAAAAACATATCTTCCAAAAAAAAACGTTACAAATAAAAAAAAACATCGGGAATCGAGCGATAACACTAGCGCGGGCAACGGCCGCCATTGCCGGAAGTCGAATACGTCATTTTTCAAGCATTGAAGAGTTTTTATTTTCCGAGATCTCATTTCTAATGAGAGTGTTATCTAGGAACGCATTACGACGCTTTATGGATAGCGGGAAAAGACACATTACAACGCTTTGCGACTTTAAGATTATATTATCAATAACACAATTTAAATACATTGACATTAAATTGAACTACTTATATTTAAATATATCTCCTAAATGTTTTTTAATTAAATACTTAGGTTATGGGCATTTTGTGAAATTTTCAGTTTAATGATGTCATACATCTTATTTGCAGCTTTAATTAAAATTATCGATTAATTATTCAGTAATTTTTCAAAAGTTAACAATTAAATTAAAATTAATTGATAACAGCCCTAAAATTAACCTTTAGGGTTAAAGGCTTGATTTCAATAGTGGACATAATTTTTTTATGTTCCAATCGGAATAAATTTATTTCATTGGAAATTGGTTTAACGGGAAAAGATACAAAAATCTGCGTTTCATCAAATTTTTCAATGCCTACCGAGTCATTGCCCCTAAAAAATATGAAGCGGTTGTTGGAAATGGCTTCCGCTTCCCTCGCTACGGTCTTTTGGATATATAAAATAACCATTCTTATCCTGAAAGATGAAGTCAGTATGACAATAATATTATAAATAGATTTTACGCAATTTTAAAAATTTCATAACCAGTTAATCGCAATTTGGGAAATTCTTACAGGACTGAGGCGGAAGTATTCCGAAAACCTTATAGCATATTAAGAGTTAATCAGTTCTGTTTTGATGGTAGCGCAGCAGAGGGGAACACTAGCGTCAGTACATTATAGGTGCTTGGATTTCAAATCAGACAACTTGGAGCAATGCTTTCTGTTGTTGGTTCACAAAACATAGTAAAACTTGCGACTAACGGTTAACCAGTTAATAAATAACCAGTTAATTGGATTTTTTTTACAGTAAATCGGTCCTCAAAAACGAGACGTCTTAACAACCTTAATGTTAAAGTTATTTTACAACGAAATTAAATACATGTCCTATTATCATTTGACCCTAATACTATTAGTTTTCTAGTCCATTCCACGGGACAGGTGATGAACTTATAATTGAAATATTCAATTACAGGCCTGCCAACCCTCCCGATTTTTTCGGGATTATACAGATTTTTTACCCATGCTTACGAAATCCCAATAAGACCCTTAATCTCCAGATTTTCCGAAAAAAAAAAAAAAAAAAAAAAATTCTCCATGAAAAATCCGAATGCGAAAAAATTATAAAAAGAAAAACCCCCCAAAAATAAGACGATGTGGCAAGACAGGAACTGCTTGATTTATATGATGACTTCCTGTTTTTTCTCCAGCACTTCCGTTATTTAAAGGAACCGCTGTTTAAGTTATTGTGTCATTCTTCACTTGATATTCTATCATCCATCCGTTTATTGGACTTAAAAATTAATCATTGTGTGGTACCTATTTCAAAGAGGAAGCTTAACGTGACAACATGGATAAATTTTTGAAAAGATCTGCCATGGCAACAAATGAGGTCGAATCTGACAATGCTGAAACTCAGTGAACCTCAAACCAAAAAAAAAAAACCATTATGCTCAACGGTTTAGAAAGGAATATACTGAGAAGCATTCGTTTCTTAGATCATCATCCCGTGGGGAAACATTTGCATTTTGCAATCTTTGCCAAACCCACTTAAGCATAGAAAGGGGTGGTTATAATTACTAAGAAACATGCAGCTAACAGCATTGACAGTGAAACTACAAACTAATGCACTTTTGGAAAAGCTGAATGAGAAGTCAAGAAAAGTGGTTGTAGAGCACCTAAAGTCTTTCTATGTTGTAGCTCTCAAGTATATGAAAGAGAAATTTCCACTATCTGACCCACTCTACCAGCATGTCAAAGTGTTAAATATGAATTGGAGAGATAGTGGTACCTTTGCTGACCTTCAATTTTTTAAAAAGAAAATTCCAATGACCTGTTCACTGGACTCCTATTAGGAACAATTCAGGAAGTACCAGATTATAGACCTACCAAAGGAAGTGGTTACCTCAACCAGGGTGGATGAACAGTGGCACTTCCTGAAAAACTTTAAAAATCCAATAACAGACCAAGTGGAGTTAAAGGATTTGGCTACTGCCATGCTTGCAGTGTGCTGCATTCCCCACAGCAATGCAGATGCCGAAAGAATTTTTTCTATTGTCAAGAAAAACTATACAGAGTCAAGGGCCTCTATGAAAGTGGAGACTAATTTGTTGGTCACCAAAGTTACCAATTGCCATGGCAACTTACATATGTCCAAAGAGTTGTTGGGCAAATGTAAAAAGGCCACAAGAGAAATGTTGTCAAACTGAACACATGCAAGTTGTGTACATATGTAAATAATGATTATTCTGTTCTGTGCATATGTATATATGTACATTTGTGTGGCCGTGTGCCAGCGCCACAATCGCGCCCCAACTGCTTCCCCATTACGCATCTCTTGGCGCCTTGCTTTCGGCGAAAGTGACATTTATAAGCACCAAAGAGCACCACAAGGGGTTACTATGGATTGTCGTCATAAAACTGAAGGACTTCCTGTTGTGGTGTTTCCATGTACGGTTGATCTCCATTATTGTTATATAAAAATAAATAAGTATAGAACTATAGTCTCACGACCTGCATTTCGTTTATCTATTTGTGTTAATTTTGAGAAATTAACCAATCAACATAAGCCACCACTCGGCTACATTTGTAATGATGTTAATATTCATTCTGTGGACTATTACATGAAAATGAAGGTAAATGATTATTTCTTTAACTTTTAATCATTTAACTATTGATAATTAAGTGTATAGATTTAGACCACGGCGCTAATGACTTGCGATCCCGACTTGCGCGCGCACCATCTACAGATTATTTTTTTTAGCAAGTTGGCAGGTCTGCAATTAAGTACTAGAATATTTGCATTGACTATGAAACACACAAATATTAGCAGTTGTTCATACACAGTAAGGATTTCAAATTTTCCTTACAAACAAAATCTACCCAGATACTCGTTTGCTCACTAAGAAGGGTAATAGCAATCCGGATTTTTTTTAGTGAGCCATGTATTTTATTCTGTACTTAACTATCCATAATCCTTTGTTACAGGTATCTGCATGATTAATGAACTTTACTGCAATGGTATCAATTCTTTTAGTACAATTTATTACAAAATTATCAATTGCTTAACCCTATTCCTTCCTCTTATTTAGAAAGCATTCTAGGTCGGCATTTATGGACAAATTTTTTTTTAAATTTATTTATTTTTTTATTTGTTTTTATTTTATTTAAACAAATTATATTATGAAAAAAAATACACACAAATTACATTTTTTAATGATTTTGATATTTTTTTTTAATGTGAAAAAACATGGATGTAATCATAGTCATGTTTGTGATAAACGAAATCCGATGTGGCTGCTAAAAATATTTTAAAAATTGACATAACCGGAGAAAATATTGAAAAATTTCTATTTAAATCTACCGAGAAGATGTTTTGCAACTAGAAACAAGTGATTTTGATTAAAATTTCTTCTTTGCAGTCTATTAGAATTGTAAATGTAAAAAGGTAAGTTTTTAATTTTTTTTTATCTTTACCAAATTTTTTAGTTTTAAAATGTTTTTAATAAAGTAATCAATTTATATATCTAGAAATATCTAAACACATTTTAAAGTGAAATGACAGAAATTACATAATTTTATATTTTGTGTATATTTTACCATACTAATATTTTATGAAGTTTTAATTCTTAACAATGGTTGATAAGTTATGTAAAAAAATAAAAGTTTTCTGACGTGTTCAGTATCAAATACTAAAAAAAAATGCTGCATGTTATTATAGTCCTAATGATTTCACACAATACGGAATATAGAAAAAAAACTGACAAGTTAAGTTAATGTCTTCTTTATATTTATTATTCATTTATGTCTAGGCCGATCTTTAAAAGATAACATGATATAATATTGCAAAATAAATATACATTTGTGTTGCATTCTCAGGTCAAACTCTTATGATTTTTATGATGATTGCCCACCAGTCTCTGTCCCAAAGTTTCTCCCAACCAGAAAGTAAGCCAGGCTACATATCAGGGAAGAAATGTCAACTATAGAATCAGTGAGGCAGTTTATACATCCACACGATTTCAAATTTTTTACCTTGGATTGTCGACTATACCAATAAATACGCTTCAAACATGGGACCTACTAAGTCCTTCATCCACTGTCTACGGTGTTTAGTTTGATGTTTCAGCAGAGGAGTAAAAAAATTTCTTGTATTCCCAATGTATATGTAAATAATATATGTACACACAGTTCAACAATATTAGTTGACTTCAACTTTGTAGAAAACAAGGCATCCATGTTTTTTAAAAATAATTTTCATGCAGGATATAAGTTGTTAAAAAACTATTTTAGTAATAGGAATATGTGCAATGTGGGAACATTTTTAAAATTAGGAAAGGTTTTCCCAAAAACCTTAAAGTACTTATTAAAGACATACATAAATATAAAAAGAAATCAAAGCGAGATGATATGAGATGGATAAGAGGCTGTGAAATTTTAACATTTCAGTGGAGAGACAATGAGACAGCCTTTCTTGTTTCAAATTACATGTCAGTGAATGGATTTTCATTTGTTAACAGAAGAACAGAAGTGCAGTGAGATTTAGGTCATTATTGGTGAGACATCTATAATTTTGATAAAGGTGACCAGCTTATAATTAAATGCAACACCGTAAGTGGCCTAAGAAAACAAAAAGGTATTGGAAAACGCTTTTCTTCCTTTTTATTGACATTGCAAGGGAGAACAGTTATATTCTTTTCCAAGACTGGATGATAGAAAATTCTGTTGTTGAGGAACTAATTCGCCCAAACCGTCACCTCCAGATATACTTCACAGAGCACTAGGTGGATTCCAAATAAATTGATAATACTATTCAAATTTCTTCAAACACTATCTCCGAAAACCACATAAAAGCACATCAGATTCTGATAACAAACTCAAATAGAAATTGTGAACTTTGCCTAAATCTGGAAGGCAAAAAAATATATAATTCAGATGTGGCCCTTGTGACACTTACCTTTTTTGCTTTCATAAAACAAGAATTTTCATGTGGATTTTAATTAAGTTATAATTGTGTGCATTCATATTCTTTGGTGTAAGAATTATTGACATTTTTTATTGTGGTAATTTGAAGTTTTTAAAACAAACAATTGAAACAATTCTTGTTTGAAGGCTAATCAATTAAAAAAATATTAACCCTTTTTTAAAATATATTTGACAAATGATTGTAAAAAAAATAATTTGCAGTTACAATTACTTGATTTATTCAAGACAGATATGAAAATGAATATCCTTTCCTTATAAAGTAATACCATAAACAATTTTCTAAAACTTTATTTTTTTTCTTTATTTGCATCTGATAAAAAAAGATTAAAACTTTTTCTTCAAAATATTGTGTTTTTTTTTTTCTTCAGTTTTTAAAAACATATATGAATGTTAACAAAACATTAATTTTCAAATATGTCATACATTTTCCTACAAATTAATCTGTAACATGATTAAGTTTAAACTTCAAGTTTTAATTTTATTGAGCTTTCTTTACAGAACTGTAAGGTCAATAAATATTTCCATAAAAAGGGAGAAAATCAAGGAATGTAAAGAGTTAAGATACTATTGATATGCTTTTAAAATAGTAATTACTATAATCAAATATCAAAAACAATGTTTTGAAACAAGTTAACTCCCTTGCTCTTGTCTTCCACAATATTTCCATGGAAATACAGAGTTTTCTGCTTTCTAAATTATAGTATATGTGCATTAGTAGCATGATTTAGCAGCTGGACATCTGTATTTGTTATTGGGAATATAGTAAACTTTATCAATTGAATAGTTCTTTCATCTATTTCAAGATTGGCTTTATCTCTCTCTGTCAGTTTCTCTTTTTACCTCATTATTACGGGTCATGCACACATTTTTACTACCAGGGTATTAATACTGCTCTGAGCACCTGTTGACACTCCTAACATATAAGGTAAACACTTCCTGATTTGATTTATATAATCAACCTTAGTACTTAATTTAAGAGGTAACAGTATGTAACAACATTCACAATCCAGAATAATTGTAACTTGTTTTAACTTAAACACACATTATTTCTGGTTCTTAAATAATTACTATGGCTGTAGAAATTAACGATTTATTTCTCAATTAATCATTAAAAAATTTAACCGATTAAATTATTTTTAACGATTAATCGACCCATCACTTACAAATTGTTGGAAGTCAAAAAGTAAATAAATATTTTTTTAAAAAAAATAGCAGCTGATAATTAATAAATGTCCTGGTCATTACACGAACATTTTGGTTTTAATATTGACTATTGACTGATAGTACTGATAGGAATGTTCAAAATGTTGATAAAGTTTGCCTACCATGGTTCTAACACTCACCTACATATCTAACCAAATGAACAGAGTATTAAGCTAATTGCAGTAATGAAGTCTGACTCAGAGGCAGAAAATGACGACAGCTCTCTCTGCAATACAAAATGGAGATGAAAGTTCCTGAATGGATTAATTGTGGAAACTTAATGAACACGGATATCTGATAATGTCATTCTTTGCCAATACTGTTTTGTGCATACCAGTTACGTCAGTTCCATGTGAATGATTGTTCAGCTCGGCTGGTTATATTGTCATTTAGACTAGACCTGTTCATCGCTTGAACCAAATGATGTCAACACACTTGTCTTTTTGTGTCTATCAAGTCTATGGTTAAAAGATAAAATATAATAAAGACGTTCCAGTGTTATTTAGATTTTCAACATTTTAGTAATAACTTTTACTTGTAACATCATAAATTATAATTCTTGGCTTTAATCGAAATTAAGGATTAATTAATTGTTAATTTTTCAAAAGTGAACTATTAAATTTAAATTAATTGTTAACAGCCCTATTATTACTATTAATTACCTAGAACTTTATTTTTCTATATCTATGTTATTAAACATCAATGCAGCAAATATGCATAATATTGCCCTAATTTTCAATAAACTTGAAGATCACTTTCTATTGCCATTACTTGGGGACACATTTTATCAACTTTGTCAATTCTTTGACATATTTTGGATTAAATTATTATAATTTAATTCTTTATCTTATGGATTTAACAATATAATTTATTTTTAATGGAAGGAAGCCTGGTGGCCAACTCTACTTAAAACATTGTATAGGGGAAAACTATTTGCCATATTATTTTAAAAAGATATTGGTGATAGTTCTTGAACACAAATATTTACTTAAAAATCCTAACAAATTAGGCATAAATAAAACATTGATTGTAAAATAGTATGAAATGAACAGAATGTTTGACAATTTAGAAGGTTGTTGCTATTTTTGGATAAATAGAAGTGAGGGTGGGTTGGAGGTTGAGTAGTAGTGGTGCTAAGTTACGACACCTAATCCAAGAACGAGACTTGTTTCTCATACTGCCTCTTTTTCTGACTATACTCTGCTTGAACAAAATAGCTGAATAAATTTTTTTATTATTCTTTTTTTATAGGAAACCCAGCGTCTAATGGCTGAACCTGTGGCTGGAATAACTGCTATCCCAGATGAACAAAATGCAAGATACTTTCATGTTGTGGTTGCTGGACCATCTCAGGTAGTGTTTGTGTCTAATATTTTAAAAAAATCATTTTTATGATTCTGTTCTTTCTATTGGGTTATAGATTTTGAGTTTTATTTTTTTTTAAAGTTAGATTTAGAAATTATTGTTTCAAAATTTGTTGAGAAATTTTGTTTCTATGTTTTATTTGGTGTGGCCCAGTATTAGAGGGTTCAGTTTGTTTAATTTGGATTGTCATTTAGGTCCAAAGGTGATATAGCTATGCTGAAATTTTAATTAAATTTATAAGCTCTAGAAAATTTACAGATTTATGTAAGAAGCTAGATATGAACAAAGTAAAGACATGGTACACATTTTAAAAGTTATTGAGTACACATTTTAAAAGTTAATAAATTTTTAAAAATGGTTTCAAACAAATTTTTTCAGCCTTAGAAACTTATCTCAACTAGATACACCCCGCGGCGTAGCATTCACCTTAGACTTGCTCATGAAAATTGCAAATAATATAAAGTGGGGAAACAACTAACACAAACTACAGCACAAAGAAATCAAAACAACACAACTAAATGGCTGTGGAGGAGGGGACCACCGAGCCATTGTTTGTCTCAAGAATTCGCACAGCGGTTATCTCCCTGCCCACCACCCTAGCTTGCCAACCAAAAACTGATTCGCCAACCCTAGCAAGGGTCAGCCATGTTAGCAATAAAGAGGGAAAAGAATGGACACAAACATACATTTTTAAAAATCAAAAGAAACAATGTTTTTGCTGGGGCTTTAATCCAGGACCTTCCCCATGTAAGGCGGACATGACAAACCAATACTCTAGGAATCTCATGTTATTCTCTGAAGGAACAACGCAAGAACCATTATTAGTCTTGAGACATTGGTCGACCCCAGCGAGGGTCATTAGTCATGCTTGATTGCACATTATTGCTTTGGTGAATTATTATATATATATATAGACTAGGGCTGTTATCAATTAATTTAAATTTAATTGTTAACTTTTGAAAAATTACCGAATAATTAATCAATAATTTGATTAAAGCTAAAAATAAGATGTTTGAAGCCATTCAACTGAAAATTTCAAGGGAAGTAAAAAAAACAGGCAATTGAAATTTTTGATTTAAAAATAAGTAGTTCAATATTATGTCAATGAATTTAAATTTTGTTATTGTTAATTAATGTAAAAAGTAATGTAAATTTTTTTTATATCATTTTCCTTATAAAACAGCTTATTTTAAAGTTTACACTCTAAAAATCTTTTCTATATTATGGAGAAGTTTGTACTTAAAAAAGGAAAATTTTTATTGATTATTAATAATTAATTATCTTCTATATATATAAAAATCAAAGTATGTCTGTATGTATATGTGTGTGCTGCTTGTCCTTTATAGATGACCAAACCATTCATCCGATCATCATGAAAATTTTTGAGACTGTTGAGTACCCTCCCAGAGACCCTACCCCCCCCGCACCGCGGTCTGTTCAGAGACTCTAACTCCCCCCACCCATAAACTATGGTCTTTCCAGAGACCCTATCTCCACCCACACACCCACACATGTGTATCACGTCAAAAATACAATACATTATAGTTATATTAAATATCCTGTGAAAACAAAGTTTTTGACTATAAAACCACTCAAAAAAGTCTCGGAAGAAATATTTCACAAAAAAAGCTCATTCTGAACATCCGCGTAAACGTATTCAATATGCAAATGAGATTTAATTTTTATGATTGGTAGTCTGTAGGAGTTTGAGGGACCAATCGTAATGATGACGGTACAAAAAATTGCCTTTCATTTTATAGGATATTTATATAAATATATGTACATATATATATTAAAGTAATGAATAGTTGTCATAATTCTAGTTATTGTGTTATTAACTTTTGTGTATCATATCTTAGTTTTAAAAAAAATCAGCGTTACATTTTTAGTAGTTCTCAATGTGGTGATAATTATGATTTTCATATAATAAAACTGTCAAGAATAATGTATTTGTTTATTTTATTTTCAGTCTCCATATGAAGGTGGATTGTTCAAACTTGAACTCTTTCTTCCAGAGGAATATCCCATGTCTGCACCAAAAGTTCGATTTATGACAAAGATTTATCATCCTAATATAGATAAGCTTGGCAGAATATGTTTAGATATATTGAAAGGTAAGTAGGATGGCAGCAAAGTGTGTCATTAAAATTATAGAAAATCTATTCTAACATACATGTAACACTTTTGCTTTTGAATATTTAAAAAAATAAACATTTTTTAATGACAAATTCACTTATACATTCTTAAGCATTGATACACTGGAATAAAAGACTCAAAACATAGTACCTGGTGGCAAGAATAATCACACCCCAAGGATGAGAAAAATATTTGAGAATGCATTGGTTGTGTCATGTTTGACAGCAAGCTACTCTTCTAGATAAAACATTGTTTGCAACAAGTAAAGCCACAGCTTTAGTTCTAAAAGAAATTAATTCTAACTATTTTTTCTCAGACAAATGGAGCCCCGCATTGCAGATCCGCACAGTTCTCCTTTCTATTCAGGCATTATTGAGTGCACCAAACCCAGATGATCCATTAGATAACAGTGTGGCAGAACACTGGAAAACAAATGAAAAGAGTGCCATTGATCAAGGTAAGTTTCCTGATTTTGATGGCTGTAAAATATCCAACTGTAACTGTTAGCAGTGAACACAATGTGGGGTGAAACTATAATCGTTGTTTTGTTACTCTCTGTCATACCCTGTTTATATATTATTCATCTAATAAAGTAACTGGTTGGAAAGGAATATTTATTGTATGCTCTGTAATAGGTGTAGGCATGGATCTGCTGGATTAGCTTTGTCCAAAACTTGAATTTCATTTTAAATTCCATTTACCATCATTTTGAGCACATTCACTAATGAAATCACTAATTTTATGACTATAAAGCTTAAAAAAATTTAGCATGATATTTCTTTAGGTTGTTAAGGCCATTTTTTTTTTCAAAAACAAACCGGTTAACCATCAGTCCGTATTTTTACTATGTTTTGTGAACCAATAAGAGAATGCATCCAAGAGCCCATGATGTGCTGAGGATAGTGTTCACCTCTGCCACGCTACTGTAAAAACAGCGATTCAAAAAAGTTTATTAAAATTTTTATTTCCAAAAAATTGTCTGAACAAAGAAGTACACCGTTATGATTTCTATTCAGTTCTTAATTTTATGTATTAAAAGTAGTAGATGAATAATATGTAAACTGGGTGTGAGTCAATGAGCCTCACAGTGACTTACAGAACAAAACAAAACAACGAACATTTAGGCAAAGAGCTTTCCTCAACAAACAAAAAGTACCCAAAAAAAACCAACAGCCGAACAGTGATGATGCATATTTTTATATTATTTAAATATTGGCATATTAAGAAAATGCTTTTATGTCACATTTGCTTGCGTATTGGCTCTGGTAATCTGCCGTAACACAACAAAAATGAACTCCAGGTAATAAGCCAATACTGACTAATTGAAATTACGGTTAACTGGTCCTGATTAAACGGGACTGGTCCTCCTGATCTGGGGACCAGTTAACTGTTAACAACCTTAATATTCAAGCAGCATGCTTGCTCTCTCAGAATTTCAGAAAAATTTATGGCAAAATTTTAAACATTAAAAATCCCTATCCCCCTTGCCTCCCACATGCATGTTCAAAGTGGTCACTACCCCATAGGGCCTGTTGTATCATGTAACTTTTTTTTTAACCTTCTCTATAAGTCTATAGTACAAGGGATAAAATTTCAGAGTGTTAGGGGGTTGTAAGTGTTAATATAATAAACCTGTCTGTATACTATCACTAATTTAAAAAACACTCATTTTCCTTTAGCTCGCCAATGGACCCAACTTCATGCTAAGTCAAACAGTGTCAACAGCCACTGAGAGTGAATCCGGCCTAGATTTTAACAAGATGTTGCTTTATTTTCCTGTTGTGTTAACATGAGCTCCAGGTTAGGATTATTGGAGCACCTGATACAGTCAGTACAATGAAGACAAACAACCATTATTTTTTTGTTCATAGATTTGGGGGAGGGGGTGGAGCTTGGAAGTGAGTGTGATAGTTCATGAATGAATGTTTGTGAGTTAATTTATGAACCTTGCATGTGTTGGGGGGGGGGATGGTAAGAGTAGGTCGTATCTACAAGTAACTTTGTACTGAATGGTTTGATGCTCACTTGTCTTGGACCGGACTGGTGGAGAGCATCCCCCACTTGGCCTTGATCAAGGTTTTAGTTTTTTTTAATAATTGGGGTTTTGTATCCTATCAGTATTCTCCTTGGTTCTTTATAAGATTTGGGAGAATTATTTACAAACCCTTGTATTGATGGTCAGAAAATTTGTTTGGAGAATAAAATCAGTAGAATGCATTTTTAATTATGACTTAACTTGATTTTTATATTTTTAAAATTAATTATCCAAAATTGCATCAAAGTTCTGTGTGAATAAAACTATTGTCCAACACAATATACAGTAATATCTTGTAAAAGAATTCTTACAAGTAACTAACAGTGCCTGATGGCTTGCTTTCTATCTCTGCTTACAGTTGTGGTAGATATTTTCAAAAAATTGGTCAGTATCTGGTTAGTGTCTTACTAGCTTGTTCATGGACGTCAGCCACATTCTCAGATGTGAGGCACTGTTTTGCTGCTGACTGTGTTTCCATGTAGACACCTTGGCAACATTTCGTACAATGATATAGAGGTGAAGATTATGGTAATGCCTCGCTTAAAAATAAGAAAAAGTTGCAGAAATGGCTCTAAATCAAAAAAAACAAATTTTGGTAAACAAATTATGTAATATGTACGAATTGTGAGTGATAGTTTTTCCAAACAAATTTATACAAGATAAAAGTTGAAAATGATGAAATTAGTATAAAATACAGAGAAACCATATCCTCAAACAATATGCCAGAGATATTAATCTGACATGCTTGTTTAAAGATTACTAAACATTCTGGTTAGTTAAAAGGTACTGTGATGGTATCTTGGGTGTTTCAGTTTCAGACTCATCGTAATAGTTGGAAGAAGACTGGTTTGAATACCACCAAATTGGCTATGATTGGGACACCCATGTATCATGTCATTTGTTGTCATAGACTTGAACACCCCTGTAGCCAATCAGTTGTCTCTGATTGGGACACCGCTGTGCTAGGTTAATCATCTGATTGGCGCACCATGTACCAGATCAATAGCCACGATAGGTCAGCAATTCAGTTGCCCTCCTTTATCATTAATTGTATTGTTTCTTTTATTCGCATTGTTTGATTATGTTTGTTTGCACATTTCCACATGACATTTAATAAATTCATCTATCTCCACCTATTGGGTAAATAAAAGAATTTGCCATTATATTTGATTTTATCTTATTATTTCTATCAAAAGTTTGTTACCCTGTTTTCCCATTATGCAATTTAATTCTTATGCATATAGTTTCTTCAAGTGGTCGGTTGCATATTTTATTTTTCTGATTTAAGAAAACGTTTTGCTCTTTCAGTTGTAAATTAATGATGTTCTAAACCCAAACATAACCACAGCCACCTTAAATGCAACATTGCAGTGGCCAATGATAATTGACTATATATGTTGATTAGTTAATGATTTAACTGGCTAGTCTCATAGGGACATTAGTCATAAGTAATGCCAGCTGAAAGAGAAACTTGTCTAAACTTTAGTAAAGGAAACATTAAATATGATCAATAGTGAACACACTAAGATTGACTATACTAATACTATATAAATTATGAAAATTATATATTTATCTATTGCAGTAACATGTATTATTATTTATATTATTATTTTTTGTGTGTGCAAGACCACGTTCTGCCCTCGACGGCACACACCCACGCTACACGCTCAGTTGGTGGGGCAGTGCTTCTCCAGGGGCTTCTCTAGGGTTGGTGTCACCCAGTGCGGTAGCTTCTGGTGTCACCCCCTCATAACTTACCCCATAGACCTCCTTCAAGTCTGCGATGGTGCTACACTGTGTGGTACGCACTTCACTAGTTTCGCATCTGCCGATCTCATTAAAGTCACTATAATCTGGTGTTTTCAACTCAGCTTTCAAAATTAGTCTTGTTATTGTGTGCTGCTTTATAACTTGAACTAATTGAACCTTATTCACCTAATATACTATTGATACTGTTACCATGTCACTTTGCATTGCAGCTATAGTACTATATATTTATATTAGGGCTGTTACCGATTAATTTAAAATTAATCGTTAACTTTTGAAAAATTACCGAATAATTAATCAATAATTTTGATTAAAGCTAAAAATAAGATGTATGACGTCATTAAACTGAAAATTTCAGGGGAAGTAATAAATACAGCTTATTTTAAAGTTTAAACTTTAAAAATCTTTTTTTAAATTAAATGGAGAGGTTTGTGCGTAAACAAAAGAAAACTGTTGTTAACTATTAATAATAAATTATTTATTAATAAATCAATGTCGTTATTCACACAATTTTCCTTAATTTTAATCAATATTTTATCGATTAAAATTATTTTAATCGATAAAAGTTTTTACAAATGAATCGAGAAATTAATCGGTAATTTCCGCAGCCCTAATTTATATATATACGAGCAACAGAGCCCCTCCAAGGACGTTCCGCCATTGACTCGGTGGCATGTTGTTCCTCCCCTCCAACCGCCTATCTCGACCAGCCAAATGTGTATCAGTCAAAAAATACAATTCATTATAATATATTTATAATAAATAATCCGTAAAAGCAAAGTTTTCGATTATAAATCCCAACCCATACCGCTCAAAATAAAGTCTAGGGAAAAAAATGCAAATAAATAACTAGCTTTGAACGTAAACTTGTTCAATATATAAACGAGATTTAATTTTTCTGATTGGCTGTGGGAGTCTGTATGAGTTTAAGGGACCGGAGATTGTAATTTGAGGCACTGGCTCTAACCGAGTCGCATTAAAAAAAAAAAAATTCCTGCAGTTTAGGATCTTTTTTAACACCACTGTAAGGCAAGCAGATGTGTCACTAGGGTTGGGCTTACACAGTACGGCATCTCATGGTTTCAGCCCCTCACGACTTACCAAATAGACCTCCGAGTCTGCCGGTGCCAAATGACGGGAACATACAGAATTTTACATTATAGTGTTGCCCTTTGTGATGCGTTAGGCGCATTCCTATTGACGTCTTTGCAGGCAAAGACGAGACCTTACAACAAAAACGATATGTTTATAAATTATAAAAAAAACTTATATTTTAAATTTAAAGAAATTGAGCACTTCTGTGTAGAGGTGGAGTCCCACAGAGTAACTAGGACAAACGATTTGTTATCTATCTCGCCAGTGTCGAAACTCCAGTGCAGTGATGGCGAGCCTTTTTGTTGTCACGTGCCCAAAATTCAACAAAACCCCACTTATTTATATAGCATAGTGCCAACACTCCCATGAAATCCGAATATGAGGTTTTGGTAGGTTGGTTTGATTATGAATGTAATTTTTTAGTCGCTTTGCGGCTGATGAGGCTCTGCGTGCCACAGTCGTGCCATAGGTTCACCATCACTAGAGTGACTAATACTATATGTGTATACTTTTCTTATGAAATTCTAGAGTGACAATGACTAGATGTGTCTACTGTTCTCAATAAGTTATAGAGTTAGAGTAACAAAAACTAGAAATGTCTATTTTTCTCATAAAATTCTAGAGTGACCAAGACTCCAAAACTAGAAATGAGTGACCAAGACTAGATATGTCTACTTTTCTTTTACATTTTAAGTTCTAGAGTTACCATGTCTAACCATAAATTCCTTACTCGTTAGGCTCAAGAGTCACCAGGTGTAGAGTGGTTTTTTTTTAATAAAAAAAATAAATGGGCCACTAAACTGCATTATTCGGTGTTTAATCTCAAAGCGATAGTATTTCGAAATTTGTAGTGGCTGAGATATAACACAGACTGCCTGGGGTAATGGGGCAGGTCAGATCTGAATGCAGTGGTGCAATAAAAAGTCCCCTGCCGGTCCGCAATACTAAACTGTTTGAGAAGCACTGCTCTACAGTATCCTTTTATTTCCGAATTGACAAACTGAAAATTGCTAAAGAAGGGGAGGCCATTCATTTCGTTGACAACACCTGAATTATGAGAGAGCACAGCGTGTTTAGTCTTTAAAACCGCGCGATTGTATTTTGTAGAACAAAACCTAACCGAGTAGAATTTTTTTTAAAAAATCCTGCAGTTTTGGATCTTTTCTTATTATTTACACAACTGTCAGGCAAGCAGAGGCGTAATTGGACTTACCCAGTGTGTTTTCTTATGGTGTCACCCCTCACGACTAACCCTATAGATACTATAGACCCTCCTCCGAGTGTGCCGGTGCCAAATAACGGGAACATACAACATTTTACCCAATGTGATGGTGTTATCCGGTGCGGTGGGCGCCCTCCTAGTGACGCCCTAGCAGGCATAGATCACACCTTAACACAAAACTTTATTTTTTTATAATAATTAAATTATATACTTTAAAAAAATAAATAAATATATTTATTAGGGCTGGTACTGATTAAAACAATTTTGTTCGATTAATCGGAAAAAATTAATCGTTTTATCCATTAACTTCGATTAATTACATTTTCATAATGCATATTATTATATAGATCCCGTTAAGTTGCGATTCATTATTTCGTGAAATAGGTTAAATTATTTTTAGAAAATGACTTAATCTATTTGATCTTAATTTTCAGCTTTGGACTCCTTCAATAACATTGGCTAATTTACGTTATTAACACTCCTGAAACGTGTACATACACTATGTTCCGTATTACGTACACTGACTATTTCAAACTATTTGTTCACAAATCGGTGCATGAAAGGTAGAAGGCTTCTGATCTGCATGATAGGAAGAGTGATCCAAATATTGTTACAAAAATGTTTGGTTTCATTCATAAGGTATGTTTACTAAAATTTACTTTCAAAATTTAATGTATGGTTAGAGAGTGAAGAATAGAATGAACAGTCATAATTCAAGATTATACAGATTATAGAATAGTTTATATTTTTTTCAGCCTTAATTCAACATTCTTCATATATAACCTCAGCTGAAATGTACCTTCATAACATCTTCCATATCTGCATTTTCTCTGTGCACCATATAAAAAGACGGTAGCATACTTTTTAATGTTTATGAAATATGTATTACATCATGAATGTACTTAAATTAAAAAGAATCATCTATTTACTTAACTATCATAGATGTATTAAAATATCATAGATTTATTCATATTTCATAGATGTATTCAAATATCATAGATTTTATTTCAACTATCTTAGATTTATTCTAATATTATAGATTCATTCAAATATTATAGATGTATTCAAATATAATAGATTTATTTCGAAATACAATAGATTTATTCAAACATCATTGATTTATACAAATATTATAGATTCATTCCAATATTGTAGATTCATTCAAATATATGGATTTTCCCAACTAATATCATATATTCATTAAAATATCATAGATTTTATCAAACATTAGTGATTGCTCCCCAAGAGTGCTCATTTACTTAATATCATATTGTTTTCTTCAAATCAGAGGCGTCACTAGGGTTGGTGTCAACCGGGGCGGTAGCTCATGGTGTCACCCTCTCACGACTGAACCCATAGAACTCCGACGAGTTTTCTAGTGCCAAATAACAGAAACATACAAAATTTTACATTTCGGTGTCATCCCCCTGACGGTGTCACCCGGGGCGGCCCGCCCAGCGCTGCAGTCCCTAGTGACCCAACTGCTTAAAATATCATTATTTAGTGAATGTTTAAGTTATTCATTTATCAGCAATGATTTGCATTTTAATGCATGTAAGTTAATAATGAAACAAAAGTAAATATCTTGGTGTTCTCATAAAATTACGTCACAAGTAATAATATAAATAAACAAGTAAAAATTGTTAACATACCACTAAGTAGGATTTAATTTCAAATGAACACTTCTACATATTTATCAAGATTTTGTTGGAGTCTTTCAAAATCGTCCAGTTTGTGTGTGAAAATTTGCGTGATTCATGATTGTTAATGTTGGTTTTTCCACGACATAACTAAAATTCAATCATCAATCTATCTTGCTAAAACACTAAGACTCCTCAGAAACATATAGTCTCTAGTAAATTTGGATATTTGATGTGGGGATGAGCAGTGTCCAATGAAATAGCTATGATTGGTCATTAAAATGAAATGGATTCAGTGAGATCGGTGAAATAAAATGTTTGAAATATTCATCGATATTTCTGTGTAGTTGGTTGAATATTGTTACTACATTAAAACATATTTTTTGACAAACATTTGATTTTCATCATCGAAAAAATTATCCATTTTAAAAATTAACGTTTCCAATGGGTTTGGTGGATAAAATTAAATAAAACATTTGGATTATGTACAAAATCTAAAGCTTTTTAAAGGAACTGATCTTATAAATTGAAAACATTATCAAAAACATAAGGAAAAATAGTAGATATAAAAAGCAATAGATCTATTTAGAATTTAAAGCACGACGTCTAGTTTCTCACGGTAATACTCATTCAAACAAACGCTGATATTAATAACCCAAATGGAATGCCCGATGTTTGAGTTAAATGAGCTTTTTACTTTTTAGAAACTTCGCAAGCTTATTAGGTGCTTGATATTTTCTTATATTTTATTGGTACGGAAATTAGTATATTCATCTATACAAATAAAAGGCCTTTGTTTGTGTAGGTCTCGATAGTCGATTGGTCCCTGAAATTCCTACAGCCAATCGCTAGCGGTTGAAAAATTAAATCTCTTTACCCTATTAATAAATAATTTTACGCAGACGTTCAAAACGAGTTATTTTTGGTGCAGTATTTAAAAAAAAAATATTTTGAGCGGTGCGAGTTGGGATTTATAGTCAAAAACTTTCATTTTAACGGTTATTTATCAATCTGGACAGACTGCAATGTGGGGAGGAGGTAGGGTCTCCAGACAGACAAACGCTGAGGGGAGGTAGGGTCTCTGGACAGACCACGGTTGGGGGGGNAGGTTCTCTGGACAAAGCCCCTGGTTGAAACGACGACTGGTCACTGGTGACGTTTCATTGTCATTTTTGAGTCAGTTGATGTGGATGTTGGGTGTCCTACCATGAGCTTCACAGTTCACACCTACAATTATTCCCATCCTTGGACGGGCCGTGTTGCTCGTATACAATACCTGCTACTTAATGTAAGTTTAAAATATGTTAATGATCAGTAGCTTGAAACAATATTGCATGGTATACTTCGAGGGGATGTAACCCTTATTAAGTGTTACTTCGATACAAATTTTGACAATTTAGCACCAACTTTTGTTTTTTAAATTTTAAAAAAAATGACAATGCCGCTGCTATTGTCTACTGTTGGGTTTATATTTAGCCAACAATGTTTTTCGGGTTATTACTGCTAATTTTATATTTCTAGACTTACATCTCTCCTGAAATTGTATTATATTCCATGATGTCTAAAGTCTGATTGAGAATTATTGGGAAATTTTCTACTTTTGATTAAATTAATCCATAAAGCTAAACTGAATGGGAACTGTTAACAATAAATTAACTTTAATATGTTAAATATTTACTTGAGGATAGTGAGCTCCATTGAAAGAGCCGTTCTCGGCCACAAATTTCTTTAATGCTTCGACCATCTTCTACACAAAAAGCATTAACAACAATAAAGGAAGAAATTACTAAAGACTATTTCTCTTGTTATTACAAATTTTAAGGACGGTCCTTAAAATTGAAGTATCACAAAACAGATTTAAGCAACAATATTTTCGTTTCATCCATTCTAAAAGTGTGAAGGAAATAATTATAAATCAATCAATCGACGAATAAACGCCCAGTTCTTCGTGGGGACCCATGCACCGCCTTCTTGATGGTATGGAATAAAGTGAATAGTGATATTCATATCTCCTTTTAAATAATAATTGGCATAATGTTAAGCTTAGAAAATCCACGCACAAGGACCAAACTGTTGACTTATCCATCAAAGGATCAATGCCTTGAGTTAAATGCATTTCCTCGATTAAAATACGATGAGAGTCAGAGACTGTTGGTTGCCACCAGAAATGTTTGAGTTATGAATGGAAAGTGTTTGGGTTATCGAGGTGTATTTGGGATGACAACAGTGGTCTGGGTGACGAACTTTGGTTTAGATAACGAACATTGGTTTAGATAACGAACATTGGTTTAGATAACGAACATTGGTTTGGATGACGTAGGGTGTTTAGGATGACGAACGTTGGTTTGAATTACGAATATTGGTTTGAATGACGAACATTTGTTTAGTTGACGTAAAATTGTTTGGATAACAGAAGTGGTTTGGGGGAGAAAAATTAAATGGAATGAAAAACAGAGGTTTAAATGAAAACCATTCGGTTAGGCGGCAACCAGTGGTTTAGATGGTAACCAGTGTTTTGGAGGACAACTAATGGCATACAGTTGGTTTAGATTACAAACGTGATTTAAATGACATACAGTGGGTTTAAATTACAAACAGTAATTTAATTGACATACAGTGGGTTTAGATGACAAACAGTAATTTTGATGGCCACCAGTAGTTACTATGACAAGCAGTGGTTTGTATGACGACCAGTGTAATCAGACAATGTTAAAATAGCTGCCTGTGAATGACTAGACTAGTCAAGGTGGCATATGTACCTTCTTTGTGATTTATTTTTAGGTTATGACTGTGATCTAGATTTACCAAGCTCGCCTCATCTGAGGGATGAAAAACACCTCTAAAAGAATACAGCGAACCACTTAATTAAAACACAGTTGTTTCTTCCGAAACGGTGGGGGACATTTCAATATTCATTTCGAAGCTCTCACTAACGTCTTATATAATATCAAAAATAACTAGTACGATTATTACTGATGATCATTATAATCAACATATGGATGATAATAAATGGATTATATAGGTGATTTGAAAATTTTATCCTGTGAAAAACATCATTAAGTTTCAGGAGAGTTTGTGACAGATCAATGGCAGTTTTTAAAATGAAATAAATAAATAAATTGCGAGATAATATTCAACAACATGAGTTCAATGACCGGGGTATATTTATAACGCACGTTATAATGTCCTTTCCGTAAAATTTGATTGAATGTCTTTTGTATAAAAATTGAAGCACATAAAAATATCACCGTCCAGTTAGTGAATGTTCTTCTGTGTTCACGTTGCTATAAACACAAACTGCTGAGCGGACATTCCACTATGATCACGAAATTACATTGCGCACCATTGTGCACACTCACGTAGCATACAGTTTATCTTACAAAAGTGTTCAGCTTCACGAGTAAACTAAGTGAAAGCAGGTCATCAGGTAATATCGCTTGTCGTTATTTTCACGGGAGACGACTCGTCGCACGAACTGCTGTCTTCCTCAAACTCATTGACGCTACACGTGTTTTTAGTGAAATGGATGGTCTCCCTTCCGCCTCCCTCCGCACTGTCTATATGGTCCACCATCTCTTCGATCTCGCCGTCTCCCACGAACTCCCCGCTGTGTCTCTCCGCGGCAACGGTTGCCATGGTGACGGCGCCGGAAGACATTGCCAGGGCGACGTGGGCGCAGTTCTTCTTGCGCTCCCTGGACGGCGGCGGCAGTACCGGCTGGACGGGGATCTCCCCGCAGTAGACGCCCCCGTTGAGGTCGTTGTAGTGGCAGACGGAAGGGGGCGCCGCGCTGCAGCCCCCACCCGTGGACGCCGTGGAGGGGTCGTAGAAAGTTCGGGTGGTTTTGTTGCTGGTGGAGAGCGAGGCGGCCGACGTCTGCCGGACATTTTTGTGGGGCTGTAGGAGGACGATGTAAACTTTCGGGGCGAACAGACAAAAGAGCGCCACCGTGGCGCTGATGTTGACACACATACACAGGGAGGTAACCTCGATCTGAAAAGAAAAATGCATGGCGTTTGAGTGCTGGCTTCATGCGCAGCCTAATTTCGTTATGTATTCTTAAAGACAACATTATAAACATGTCCCAGTGATAATAAAAACCTGTAAATATCTATAGATTCTTATCCTATCTGTTACAGACAAATGTACGATTATTGCGTCATGTCCGCAAATTTTATTAGAGTTTGAATGGTTGATAGCAGTGGCATAGCGAGGGGGGGCAGGGGGGGCGAATGCCCCCGGGTGCCACGTTAGGGGGGCGCCAAAATGAGTATTAAAACTCATTATTTAATTTCATTTTAATGTAAACTAATGTATCCCAAATACGTTTGCAAGATTGAATATTGGAGCTCCGAACATATCTTTATTACAAAAAAGTTGTTAAACATGATTTTGGCGCCCCCATTGAGCGTTAAGGGGCGACATTCTACTCATAAATAAATGACACAACTAATGTAGGATTGCTGATGTGTTTTGTTTTTAATTTAAAAAACTGTGAGTTGATGGTAGTGAGCAGTAAGAGACCAATACGATTCTTTTAATAGAGCTACCAGAGACGACACTAAAAGCAACCAAAATTACCAAGACAAGAAAAAGGAGTGTTTTAAAGCAGTGGTTCTCACCCTGTGGTCCACGGACCACTAGTGGTCCGCGAAGATTTTCCAGGTGGTCCGTGAGAGAAGCATGAAATTTACGATTAATCGAGAAAGACTAGCAAGTAAAAGAATTAACGCAGACTTAAATATATTTCTGATCTGGCCATAATCTGATCATGGTTTTTAATTTTATCAAGCTCGTCAATTAAATTCTCGTCTCTTTGATTTCTTATACTCGAATATGAATCTTGAACGTTAACAGTTACTAATGTATACTGAAGTTCGCTGGTTATCTGACTGTTTTAATTACGCGATGACGTAAGAGATTTTCATGTAGAAATAACTCAAAGCTTGTTGATAGTTTGAACCATGGCTAATGGGTTCCTGTTCTGGCTTACTTGGCTGAAATTTTTGAAAAGCTCAATAAACTTAATTCCACTCGGCAAGGAAAGCAGATACATTATATGACTCTCAGTGACAGAATGTCTGTTTTACGAAAAAGCTTGATCTTTGAAAAAAAATATTATTTCAAGGTAACTTTGAGATGTTTGATAAATTGTACGAAATCACCGAAAAACCAGAAAATGCAGAAATAATTTTTAGTCGTGGCCCGTAGTTAAGTCACATATTTTTCAAGTGGTCCTGGAATCTCAAAAGGTTGAAAACCACTGGCTAACAGAATGGTTAATACGCGTCCCTTTGCTGCATGTTGTGACTCTTTAAAAAGATAAATCGTACTTCCCCAATTCTCATGTGGAGGGAGTAAAGTGGGAGAGGGGAGGGAAGGTCTATCCTCTCACGGGCTTGTATCGGAGTGTCAAAGCAAGTTGGATACCTTTCATATGAAACATCAGGCACCGCTTTTCTTTCCTGTCCATCTGTGATCAAACTTGTTGCTCAGTAGGATCAACTGTTAGAAAAAAACACCAACAAAATGCCCGAGAAAATCTAGGTTTAGTATCTTATTTATCACCGGAAATCCAAAATGAATTTATCCACCTACTTACATCGACTGTAAGGAATCAGCTGTTGAGTGAAATCAGAAAACACAAGTACTACGGTATCTTACTTGACTCCAATCGATCTAGGACACCGGAAAAGCTTTCTCAAGTCATCAGATTTGTGGATGTGGATTTACAAACTAAAAAGTAACTATCAAAGAATCATTTTCAGATTTTGCAAAGATACATTCCAAAGACGCAAAAAGCCTTGAAATAGTTATCGTAGAGAAACTGGAATCTAATAGCATACCACTATCCGACGGTCGGTCACGATGTTATGACAATGCTTCTGTAATGACCGGGAATGTTTCCGGCCTTCAACAGCGAAAATGTGCTAGAAATCACAAAGCATTGTTCATCAACTGTGGCAACCACAGCTTAAAATTTAGCAAGAGTACACTTAACTAAACATGATCCAGTTGTTATCACGTTTTTGGAACAGTTAAAAGTATA
>MUZC01003566.1:200658-215966 GCA_002072015.1 Radix auricularia | reverse complement strand
TTTCAACTAAACTAACTGCTGTAGACTGTCGTACATCGCTCCTCAGCGTTACGTTACGTTACAGAACCACACCACTGGGTGTTTATATATATCAATTATGTCTATTCGAGTCATGTATAATTAGTAGAGTTTTTTTTTTTCAAATAAATTGTTTATAATCGTATAGAGAATTATTAGTCTGTATTGTATTTCATTAAAATATCATTTGCTTCAAAAAATGAACCATATAAACCGTAAAATTTCAAATTTTTCTTGGGGGCTCAGTGAGCCCCCAGAAATTTTCGGTCCGTCAAGGGGCGCAGAATTTGTGTCTTGCCCCCGGGCGCACATGACCCTAGCTACGCCACTGGTTGATAGGCTGTGTATGTAAAATACATTACTGAATCCGCAGATGGATTGTGTTTCTGACGGTGGCCTAATTTTATAACAGTGAGTGGTTTTTGTGTTAATTTTTTTAAAAAGATAGTTTCCCCGTATCAGAGTTTTGTCATATCTTTGAACAGAAATAATCACATCTCGTCACGTTGTGTTGCTTTACTTTAAGCCAGGTCTTCTTACAACGATTTTTGCATTTCAATGAAATCGGAAAAAACAATACGATTGAAGTATCTTTTAATAACACATTTTGAAGTATGTCAATGTCTGGAACGGGTAAAAAAATTATAAGACCAGATACTTGATTGATAGTTAACTGAAATTGCTATGACTGAATACCTCAGATATTTCCATTTATACTTGTACATGATAAACAATGAAAATAAATGTCCTATACAATTTTATGAAATTAAAAGTAAAATATTTCAAAATAAAAACAAACATGTTTTTAAAATCTGATTACGGTTACCTTAAAGTCATGATTAGCCCCGAAATAAATGGGGACGAATGCGCACCACACTATGCACGTGCTGTACATCGTGAAGGCGATGTATTTGGCTTCGTTGAAGTTTTGCGGTATCTTCCGCGTCTTGAACGCGTACACCGTGCACAGGATGATGAGGAAGATGTTGTAGAACAGGGAGACGATGGTCGCGATCTGACTGGCGCGGCACTTCAGCACCAACGTGTCCTTCTGGTGGAGGGTCAGCACCACGTTGGGCTTCTCAAACCCTATCCAGGTGAAGGCCCCAACGATCTGAGGAGAAAAGGGGGAAACACGTCGATCAAGGGAGAAGAAAATATGCTGAATGTGAAATTTTTTTAAATGACGAAACCAAGATGCTGAAAGTGAAAGATGACATTAGCATGTATGTTCAGACTTAGATTGGGCAAGTTGTAAACTTACCCGACATCTGAAGTTTTTGTAACTCAATTTGAAAGAATTGTTGCTGGTTCACATAACTTACCACACTTATCAGCTACAACACCCGTTGGTAACAATCCTGTCAATATCGGTTAAAAAACCGGCGGGTCCACAAAACATATCAGTTAAAAATTTCACTCACACATACAAGGTATTATTATAACTCACTCACCTGAACAGATAAAGGTATCATTATAACTCACTCACCTGAACAGATAAAGGTATTATTATAGCTCACTCACCTGAACAGATAAAGGTATTATTATAACTCACTCACCTGAACAGATAAAGGTATTATTATAACTCACTCACCTGAAAAGATAAAGGTATTATTAAAACTCACTCACCTGAACAGATAAAGGTATTATTATAACTCACTCACCTGAACAGATAAAGGTATTATTATAACTCACTCACCTGAACAGATAAAGGTATTATTATAGCTCACTCACCTGAACAGATAAAGGTATTATTATAACAACTCACTCACCTGAACAGATAAAGGTATTATAACAACTCATTCACCTGAACAGATAAAGGTATCATTATAACTCACTCACCTGAACAGATAAAGCTATTATTATAACTCACTCACCTGAACAGATAAAGGTATTATTATAACAACTCACTCACCTGAACAGATAAAGGTATTATAATAACTCACTCACCTGAACAGATAAAGGTATTATTATAACTCACTCACCTGAACAGATAAAGGTTTTATTATAACTCACTCACCTGAACAGATAAAGGTATCATTATAACAACTCACTCACCTGAACAGATAAAGATATCATTATAACAACTCACTCACCTGAACAGATAAAGGTATTATTATAACTCACTCACCTGATTAGATAAAGGTATCAATATAACGACTCACTCACCTGAACAGATAAAGGTATTATTATAACTCACTCACCTGAACAGATAAAGGTATCAATATAACAACTCACTCACCTGAACAGATAAAGGTATTATTATAACTCACTCACCTGAACAGATAAAGGTATCATTATAACGACTCACTCACCTGAACAGATAAAGATATCATTATAACAACTTACTCACCTGAACAGATAAAGGTATTATTATAACTCACTCACCTGAACAGATAAAGGTATCAATATAACAACTCACTCACCTGAACAGATAAAGGTATCATTATAACAACTCACTTACCTGAACAGATAAAGGTATTATTATAACTCACTCACCTGAACAGATAAAGGTATTATAATAACTCACTCACCTGAACAGATAAAGGTATTATTATAACTCACTCACCTGAACAGATAAAGGTTTTATTATAACTCACTCACCTGAACAGATAAAGGTATTATTATAACAACTCACTCACCTGAACAGATAAAGGTATCATTATAACAACTCACTCACCTGAACAGATAAAGGTAATAATATAACTCACTCACCTGAACAAATAAAGGTATTACTATAACTCACTCACCTGAACAGATAAATATATTATTATATCTCACTCACCTGAACAGGTAAAGGTATTATTATAACAACCCACTAACCTGAACAGATAAAGGTATCATTATAACAACTCACTCACCTGAAAGATAAAGGTATTATTATAACTCACTCACCTGAACAGATACCAGAGCTGAGCAGATAAAGATCTGGGACTTGGGACTTGTATAGCTTGGACGTTTGACCATTGCTTTGATGCCTACTGAGAATATTCTGAAATAAGGGGTGCAAGACAATCTAAAAAATGTGTTTGAATTTCGTAAAAGACAAGAAGACAAGGACGTACAATTTTGGATAAATTAAAAAAAACAACAATTGTGGTCAATCGCATGTTTCACACAAATTCAAACCGATAAAAATCGACTTTATACGCATTCATATACATTTTTGTATACATGTTTTCATATTAACGATACATTTCTCGATTAATTGGTAAACAATTTTATTGATTTAAATTATTTTAATCGATTTAATAGCAATTATAAATAAAGAGGTGTTTCAGGCACTTTTTCCGATTTATTAATGATTAATTTATTATTAATAATTAATAATGATTTGCTTTTTTTACGTACAAACTTTTCCATTAAAAAAAAAAGATTTGTAAAGTATAAACTTTAAAATAAGCTACTTTGATAAGGAAAATGATATTAAAAAATTAAATATTGTTTTTTTTACTTAATTAACAATAACAAAAATTACAATTCATTGACATTATATTGAACTACTTAAATTGAAATTTAAAAAATGACCATTGCCTATTTTTTGTTACTTCCCTAGAAATTTTCAGTTAAATGACGTCATAATTTTTAGCTTTAATCAAAATTATCGATTAATTATTCGGTAATTTTTCAAAACTTAACGATTAATTTTAAATTAATTGATAACAGCCCTAATATTTGTATGATATTAAGTTTTGAAATTGAACTATTCTTAGGTTTGATTTTTAAAAGGACAAGAAGGTAATGACAGACACTTTAGGACATATTAAAAATAATTATTATCAATCGTTTGTTTCTCACACATTTAAAATGATACATTGAACAATTTAAAGGTTCGTATCTTTACTAAGATTACTATTGTGTTAACACTATTTTTTTTTAGATTTGAAAACAAACCCAGACACTTATTGCTTGAGCCTGTAACTCATGTTTACTGTATAACGCATTAGCAGTATTCCAATTACTAAGGCCTTTATTACTGCACTAGAAATAAATCTCTTTAAACTTTACTTTAAAAGTTATTTAAACAACAACTGAACATTACTTTCAATAATAAAAGTAGTTTAAATGTACTGTAATATAATTATATTTAGTATTTAGGATATGAGTGTCTTTCACGGAATGAATTGATAATGATGTGTTACTGTTTTCATGTAAAGTGATTTGAGCCCAGTTGCTTGCTGGGGTACTGTGCTATATAAATTATCAATCATTATTATTATAAAGGTGTGAAAAAAAGCATATGGGAAGGCAGTGGAGGTGAGAAAGAAAGATAACAATGAGAAATGCAAACCCATGGAATGAGACACTATTACCTCCCATGACAACACTATTTCTTGAAAAAATATATTTTAGGGCCTGCTTTATCGAATAAATTATTCTACACATCTGTTATATCTACTTAATGAGTTTGTTAGTCTGTGTCATGGCTGTTATATCCATTTAAGGAGTTTGTTTTTCTGAACCAGGGGCTCAACTCAGGCAAACAATTTTGTGGGCAGCACCTGGCATCTTCCAGATGACAAGATACACACGTGGATGACATGAGATGACATGAGACGATATGCACTTACAGGTTTAATGAATACATTTATTGATATTTATTAAAAACACTATGATTAAATTTATAAATTCATTTCTAGGTCACATTTATTGATTAAATATTTTTTTTGCCTTTGGCGTGCACGCAAAGGTTGATTAGTTGGATGACTAGGTTGACCCGTTTGGTAAACAGTCATTACAATTAGCCTAAGACTGCAATTTTGTTCACTCACTCGATCTCTAAATGAGATCATTAGCCATGATTGAATACGTGATAATTTCTCAACTGTGTTATGCCGATTTCATTTCCTTCTCAAATATCATTAAAGTGAAATGTACTTTTAGCTGTTACAATAATTTTAATATCATCAACTGTTAATCAAACAAGTATGGTTTTTGAAACATTCACCAATTGTATGTATAATAGCTTACTTTTGTAATTTAATAATTGACCAATTTTGTGATAGATGAATAAAAAAAAAAGCGAAACTTTATTGCTGAGTTTTTTAAATGATAAAACATCACGCCAGAGAATGAACAGACTCTTTAAAAGGCTCAAACTCTATGGAAATATCAGTAACTTTTTGTTAGGAACCACCACAGTTATCAGATGCCCTACGTCAAAGGGTTTATTACCTGAATATCCTGTTGGTCTTAGTGAGGATTGCCGCGTAGACGAAGCACAGAGACACGCCCAGCCCGAGTCGACGTATGGCGCAGGTCAAGGGTGAAGGCCGGGCCAACATGGCCACCGATGTGCAGTAAGACAGCGCAATGCCGAACAGCAGAATGTAGCAGAGTTCTCTCCCGGAGGCCATGATGAGCGGCGTCTTGTTGAACGCCAGGAACACGCAAAACACAAACACGGTGCAGAATACTGGTGGGAAATAACCAGGAGAATGTTGGCGCCAAGATAATATAATAATACATGTGGGAGGGGGAGGGGGGATGAGTGGACACTTAGCACTTGGTTTAAAAAAAAAAAGAGAACAGCTGATATATTAGGAGAAAAATTTAAGACACTTCACTTCGCTGATGAATGGAAATAATATTAACATTTGAAAGAGTCACGGGTAGTAGACTATAGGAAAAAAAACATTCTTTCTAACATGACAATTTCCAGTTTTTGATAAAATTTAAAGCCAAATTTTTATGTACATGTATTAAAATTCGGCTTTACCTTTAATTTGTAATTGTAACATAATAATTATAATATATAATATTTCAAAAAAGTTTCTCCATTAACTCAGTAATTTCAATTACACAGTGTCAATGATAAGATGTAGAGGATGGAGCTAAGGGTTGTATCCAGGCTCATTTGTTAACATAAAGGCCACAAACAGCAAACATGACGCGGACCTTGGGGTAAAAGCTCTAATCGACTTTTTAAAAAACCTAAATAATTTGTGTGCATACCAATTTCGTCCTAATAATAATCCTTGAAAAAAATCAAATTTATATAGATTCTAAGTTCTTTTTGAAATACGTATTATGATTTATAACAAACACCACATGTTAAAATGACACATTTTCATAATCTCATTATTGCCTGAAGCTATAGAAATAATTCAGTTTTCTTTTAATTTAAAAACAAATATTTTTCAGTTGATGTTGTTTTAAAATGTGTTTCAGAGAAGCACGTTATCAAAAAATATATTAAATGTTTTAAAAAAAATGGACTAGGAGCAAGCTTTAGAAAAAAGGACTACTGGATACGACTCGCAGCGCAGAATAAGCCACTGACTTGCACATAGATAGTGCAAAGAACGGGAAGGGACGACCAACACAGTAGCACGAAGAAATGAGAAAAACGTGAGTGAACGTAACAGGTAGGGTGGTCTGGAGACATGCACATTGCTGATGTTGTTACCTGCCCCCGCCCCTTACTACCATCGCTTGCCAACCATAAACTGTTATTGGTCGACCCTAGCAAGGGTCATTCGTTATGCCTATTTTGCACACGACTTGTGCTTGTCCTGGTGAATTATACACTATAGATTTACGAATCAGATAAAATAAAAAATTATATTTACTTTAAAAAAAATCATGTTAAGCCTGGTCCCTTTTGGAACTCAGGACGTGTTAGCGCATTTTCGTATTATGTATCAGTACTTATGTTAGATATCAGCATTATGTAGTTATCAGTAATTGTGTTTAGATTTTAGACATATTTTTATGAATTTTCTTGTGTAATGAATATACCTGAAATTTTTTTTATTTAAAAGTCATTTATTTACATTTAAATTTTTTTAATTTTCTCTTTAATCTAACTACAAGTGGTTTGTGGTCACTGAAATAGGACTCATAAATGAAACATTCTAAATTGTAATCAGCTAATCGCCCAAATACTCCGTCAATTGTTGTTTGATAGATCGTGGTTGCCAATCTTGGTGAAAGTAGTTGAGTGTTGAAGATTGTTTCGAAAAAAGTTTCAATTTCTGCCCCTGGGCCGCTAAGATCTTGATTGAAGTCACCACAAATGATGACGTAAAACTCTCTAAACTTTTACACATATTCTAATGACGTCAACAACAAAAAAAAAACTAATTCTTTTGCACGCTTTCGCACCACTAACCAATAACTTTAACTCTTCAATGCTTGAAAAACGATGTATTCGACTTCCGGCAATGGCGGCCGTTGCCTGCGCCAGTGTTATCTCTCGATTCGCAATGTTTTTTGGTAGTTTTAACGGGTTTTTTTAACGGATCGAGTAACTGAGTGTTGATGCACAAATGGCAGGTCAGGACATACAAAAAACATATATACATCATGGGTCTAGGACTTATGGTTGCTGAGATATAGGGTGATGACAGACGGACGGACAAAACGGGTGCAATAGCGCATTCGACTTCTCGAAAATGCGCTAAAAATATAATTTTAGGAAACAACTACTTTTATTGACCAAAAAGTAGCAGCAATTTCTCATCTACTCAAGTTGATTGACAAAAACTTACAAACAAGAAATGCAGTCAATAAGAAGCACCTAAATATTGTTCTAAACCATCAGAAATCCGTTATTTATTTCACAATCTGTTTCTTGGGTATTTACGACTAACAAACGCATGTCAGTATTGAAAAAAAATTAATTAAATCGTTTGCCGAGTTTAAACACATGTCACGCACAAAGATCTCAAAAGTGCAGCCTTTTTTGTTCGGCACAAACATTATGAATATAACAAACATAAGGCATTTTATGGAGTGGGGACGAGAGGCGAGAGGGTTTTATTAACAACAACTGGAGAGACTTTCTCAGAACGAAAAACGAAACTCACTTCGAACGGATGGAAACTCGTTACTTATAAGCCTGCTCTATAAGATCTTAAATCTCAGCTCCAGTTGGTAGCTGACTATACAAAAAAATCAACCCCAGTTCTTACTGATGTATAACATCTCACCTCCGGCTATGGAGAAGGTGACAGGTAATATAAACCACAGGCTGGCAGGAACCAGTGTAATCACTGGCAACCGTTCACAGCCCGTCAAAGTCCCGTTTGGTCTGGAATCGCTGGGACACGGAAGACACTGCGTCTCGTCAGGCAGATACTCATTTTCCTATGAAAACATATATTATGAATTTCCTTAGTTGAAAGCAGTATCACTCTTTTTAAAGTGTCTGGAGAAGTTTTTCTAACAGTTCATTCAATGCACTGTTTATGGATTTAAAATGTCAAGCTCAAGATGACATGTTACAGATTTTGTGAGAAAGGGGGAAGATTTGATGTCGTTATTCACTTAAAATTTAAACTGATCATTTTAACGTAACAATAATTCAATTCATTAAGGCATTAGGAGTGTCGAAAAAATACATTTTCAAATACCTTGCAAGGGACGCAATTCCAACAGCAGTCACTGCTGGTTAATTTGGCGTGACCAAACTTGCAGGGCTCGCTACAGATAGACGTCGGAATGTCAACGGATCCGTTCTTCCATCTCATGGCAGACGTGTTGAGGAACAATCTGTAAACAAAGACGGTCAGAGCATCACAGCATTGAATAGGAAGGATCTAAAAAATGAAACACGAAGGTTGTCTTATTTACATATATAATGAGAATACAAGGAGTTTAAAGAAATAAAATTCCTAGCCGTTTTTTTGGTACTCCTCGGGTTTTTTTTTTCTTGACACGCTAAAAGAAGCTCGTTGTTTTTACATCTTTACACATAAGACATTAAGTCCCTTAAATATATTGAGAACACCTACAGCCACATTTGTTCCAAGGCACACGTAACGACTGTGCTGCTTAAAATAAAATAAAATTAAAATTGGACATCGAGCCTAAATCTTCTGGCGACCTCCAGTCACAGCAGCGCTTTTTTATCTACCATCAAGTTGATGTCGGTGACCTTTGCACATCATCCTCATTACGAATTATTTTTTGCTACTGTTATAATAGGAACAGGAAAGTTTAAAAATCTTATTGATATCAAGATTTTATTCCATAATATTTTTTATTTTATTTTCGCTACTTTTAATAATTATTATAGTTTCGTTTAAATCTAAAATTGGAATTTGTGTGACTAGCAGCTGGTAAAATGAGTAAGGATCAAAGTCAGTACTAATAAATTAGACTATTGGTCTCTGAGTGGTATTATGATAGTTTGGGGGGGGGGCGTTTAAATTCCGTCAATTTTTAATAATAGTGTACTACAAAAATTCTGGTTTAAATCACACGTTTCATCATTTTAATGCGTGCTTTGGTTTAGTTCTTAACTTCTTAACCTTTCATCTAGAAATAATTTTTTTTTTCACATTTCGAATTTGTAACGTGTTTGTTTGGTTTTGGCCGCGATCCTCCTTGTAGGTGTTAATTAATAGCAAACACTTTCACACAGTGAAAATATTGAAGTCCTTGGTAAACATAAATAACTTTAATTCGGCAACTGAACGTTTGTACACTTTTTACAAATTAACCCTCATCAGTGACACAAATCAAGAACATTCCAAAAGCCTGACACACTCAGATCTCTCTCTCTCTCTCTCTCTCTCTCTCTCTCTCTCCAAGCCTTCTAAGACCCCTTCTTCTCATCACGTGATCTCTTTCAACCAATCATTTCTCACGTGACAGAATTGAAGTGTGCAACAAAATAGCTTTAAAAGCATTTTAAACAAAATATGCCGAATTTAAAAAAACACTAAAAGTCGCGCTTTAATTTTTTAAAACAAAATATAAAATTATATTTTTTAAACATTTTAATTTGAAATCAAAGACGCATCTGATTTTGCGAAGTAATTTTTCGGAGAAAAATGTGCATTATGTCTTTTATTTTAAATGAAATAAAACATACTGGGCTTTGACATACTGACACGCGGAGTAAGTCAGTGAGACCACTCCCACCTCATCACTTACTTCACCACATTTAAGAGGGAATAAGATTTTTGTCAAAAACATTAAGAGATGTTTTTGTTTGTATTGTAGTTGTTTATTTTTCAAAGATGAAAATAATAAATTTAATGTGTTGGAGCTATTCTTTTTGTTTTATTTATATTTATTAAAAGCGTGCAAGCATATATATGCATGTTTATATGCAGGTACTCCGCTGGTTACGACGGTCCCATCCCGACTTACGCTGCTTCGTGTTTACGAACGCTCTCCCATAAAGAATAATATTACGCGTTATTCCGTATTTTGTTAAAAAAATATTTACTTTTGTTTTTCATGGGGTATCGAATTGTTTTCTCTATTTTAAATACCGTTTATTCTCGATCTAAAGCTTACCTTTTTTTGACAAAATCTACGAGAAAGTGTTGTGTGGTCGGCGCACGAGCAGGTTATAGGTGATTTCTATGTACATTAAATATCGGTGTTGTGAGGGAATAAAGTGAAGAAGGGAAGGTGTCGGTATATCAAAGCAAGTTGGCTTCCTGTCATATGAATCATCAGAAACCGCATTTCTCTCCCGTCAAGCCCTCTAGCCGGTATTGCTGCACTCCTGTCCTCTCAATATCAAAATTGTGCTTAATCTGCGTGTATTACACAACTTTCCTTAACTGGAAAACTCCAGAAGTCGGATTATATTTTCGGGTTCCTTTGATTTCAACTTAGAGAGGTCCTAATGAATCTTGATGAAACATTTATGGTGTTATTTACTGATTTTTATTAAAATTAAATATAAAAACATTTTCATTTCGTTGTACTTTTAATACAATTAAAAGTCGTCTAAGGAATGCAATAAAAAATGACATCCATCTTATCTGTTACTAAAATCTCTTTGGTCTTCAACTTAACAAAAACAAAAGTAAACAATCATAATGGCCGATTTAGCTTGTAGTTTTTTTTTAAAATGTGTAGTTATTATTTTGGTGGTCGGCCTGCAAGCGCGTTACAACACTTTATACTGTTCTCTTCTATAAGAGGGGGAAGGGGTCGGCTATAGAACGATTAATACGGTACTTTTTATGTCATCAACTGTTTTCATGTTTAGGCGCGCGGCGGAAAGAATAAGCTTTGTTGTGTTGTAGGGTGAGGAAGATGATTAGTCTGGATACATAGGCTATTTTTGTTGTTTATACACACCACTCACTCTCTGTCCCTATCTTTCTCTTCAGTATAAAATAAATTCATGTGGATGTGGTAAGAAACTTATTCTCTTTTGAAAATACTTCACTAAAGGGGAGCGAGAGGTGCTGACGAAAATGGGTGACTCAAGAAGTGTAAAATTCTGTATGCTCCCTTTAGCACCAGACGACTGGATGGAGGTCTATGGATTAGGGGTCGTGCATAAATAACGTTACGTGCCTACATTGGAGGGTGTCTTGCATCTGTGACGATGTGTGACGAGGGTGGTGTGTTTAAAGAATGTAACGTCTCGTCGAAAAAAGCGCAACTTTATAAAAAAAGGTCCACTTAAGTATTTGATTGTTAACCATTTATTTAATGACGTTTTCAATGGCATCAGACATGTTACGGTATTAGAGTGCAGACGTGCACTCAATTCATAGTCAAGTGACTAAAAATAATTTGCAATATGCTATTTTAGAATTAGAAAATACGGCTTTGGGGAGGCGGTGTCAAAGCTTTGTGAAGTCTTGTCGGAAAAAAAAAGGGGGGGGAATCTAAGTTTTTGTAACAAAGTATGACCCCGGGGGGGGGGTAAAAATTGACAATCTCGCGTGACGTCATTTATGGACGTCCCCTTTAGTCGTGAAGGGGTGACACCTTGAGCTACCGCCCCGCGTGACACCAACCCTAGCGACGCCTCTGTCTAGGAATATTGTAATAAATAATTATAATAATTCTCGTTCTTACCGTCCGAAATTTGGGCGTGGTAAGGGTTGCCTGAGGAAACCAGGAAAACCAACTCATTTTCAACATTAAAAATTTGAAAAATATATACAGGACCAGACACAACGCATAGATAAGCGTATAACGTAATTATCCTCTGTAAAGAAGGAGCGCCTGTAACAGATGAGAAAAGTACATTTCGTGGGATCGTCTGATTTAGTCTGAACAGACCTGTTGGTAAACTCGTGCCTACATCCTGGGATATGAATGTCCAGACCTGTTGTTAAACTCGTGCCTACATCCTGGGATATGAATGTCCAGACCTGTTGTTAAACTCGTGCCTACACCCCAGGATATGAATGTCCAGACCTGTTGGTAAGCTCGTGCCTACATCCCGGGTATTGAATGTCCAGACCTGTTGGTAAACTCGTGCCTACATCCCGGGATATGAATGTCCAGACCTTTGGTAAACTCGTGCCTACATCCTGGGATATGAATGTCCAGACCTGTTGTTAAACTCGTGCCTACATCCCGGGTATTGAATGTCCAGACCTGTTGGTAAACTCGTGCCTACATCCTGAAAAATGAATGTCTAGACCTGTTGGTAAACTCGTGCCTACATCCCAGGATATGAATGTCCTGGACTGTTGGCAAACTCGTGCCTACATCCCGGGATATGAATGTCCAGACCTGTTGTTAAACTCTTGCCTACATCCCGGGAAATGAATGTCCAGACCTGTTGGCAAACTCGTGCCTACATCCCGGGATATGAATGTCCAGACCTGTTGGTAAACTCTTGCCTACATCCCGGGATATGAATGTCCAGACCTGTTGGCAAACTCGTGCCTACATCCCGGGATATGAATGTCCAGACCTGTTGGTAAACTCGTGCCCACATCCCAGGATATGAATGTCCAGACCTGTTGGTAAACGCCCCCCTTTCCCGGGACGCACAACAACAGCCGGGATGACAAATGACTTATTTAGGAAGTGACTGTTTGCGCACTTCAGATCACCGAATCTCGTTTGTCATACGTCATCTAGCGTTCCTTCGGTGTCTTGCATTAGATGCGATCGGGATTTGGAGACGAGAGATTTAATACTATACTGGAGTAATGGAGTTTTTACAATGTCGTTGAAATGATAGGACACTCAAGATAAAGTACATAAGTATCGTGATGATAAACTTATCATTAAAAGTAAGCAAAATGTTTGTGTTATATTGAAATAAAAGAACGGGGCAATTAAAAAAAATCATGTTAAGCCTGGTCCCTTTTTGGACTCAGGACGTGTTAGCGCATTTTCGTATTATGTATCAGTACTTATGTTAGATATCAGCATTATGTAGTTATCAGTAATTGTGTTTAGATTTTAGACATATTTTTATGAATTCTCTTGTGTAATGAATATACCTGAAAATTTTTTAATTTAAAAGTCATTTCTTTACATTTAAAAATTTTTAATTTTCTTTTTAATCTAACTACAAGTGGTTTGTGGTCACTGAAATAGGACTCATAAATGAAACATTCTAAATTGTAATCAGCTAATCGCCCAAATACTCCGTCAATTGTTGTTTTGAACATTTTAGTGAAATAAAATTTAAAAAATTTGTATGGAAAATGAGGTCATATGGCACTTCCAGGAGCTCTACTGCCACTACAAGAGGTCGGATCGAGTAACTGAGTGTTGATGCACAAATGGCAGGTCAAGACATACAAAAAACATATATACATCATGGGTCTAGGACTTATGGATGCTGAGATCTAGGGTGATGACAGACGGACGGACGGACAGACGGACAAAACGGATACAATAGCGCATTCGACTTCTCGAAAATGCGCTAAAAAAAAAGCTTGTTTTGGTTAGAAGCTTATAAAGGTTCCATGATGAACTCTCTGATTGAAAAATTAAAAAATACGATTTATTGTAATGATGGTTGTTCTTCATTCCCCTTCGCGTGAGACATATTGAATTTTTTGTTGGTCTTTGTTATCTTGATTGACATTTTTAAAATTTCTATTTTAAAAAATATATATTTCTCATTCAATCAGCGAGTTTCTCTCTCTGTCTAAAGAATGAGTTCCTAGAGTAGACTGTCATCACCAGAATGTTTGGATATAGATCAAATGTTTCCCCAAAAGCTCATATTCATATTTTTATGCCTGGTCTTTCAAAGGACCTCCACCAAGCGCTTATAGACTAGTGGTTCGTTTGTATGATTTGTTCACACGAGAGTTCAATCGCACGAGGTTTTGTGTGTATGTGTGTTTATGTGTGTGTGTTTGTGTGTGTGTGTGTATGTGTGTGTGTGAGGGAGAGGGTAGGAGGGTGGGGCTATAAACAAATGAGAGTACATATTGTTCCGCGGGAAGACGAAACCAATTCATAGTTATCACGGGTGATGACTATACTGATCTTTTCTGTTAAAATAAATTGATTAATATACATATTTCCCAGCATGTTTAAAGGCGTATATAAATTACGAGCAAAATACCCGTGCTATGCTACGGGGTAGGCACAATAAGAGTAACTTTATTTAGTTTTGGGTCTCAAATTCTCCTTAAAATTTAATATAAACGGATCTGGAAATTAGAGTTGTGATAAATCAAACCCTTCTTAATAAAAACAAAGATAAGTGTGTCGAGAAAAATAAACATATTATTAGTTTAAATATTACCCATCAATTTTGGTATTTCTGCTTTAATATAGCAACATCATTATCATCCGTGGCTCTACAGCCCATGTAGGGCCCTGGCTTGCTCCACCACATCCTTCCAGCTAGAGCCCATGTAGGGCCCTGGCCTGCTCAACCACATCCTTCCATTCAGATTGATTGATGGCTTTATTTCACCATGCTCGAACCCCTTTAATAACGCATGGTATATTCTCTAACAGAATAACAAATGTCGTTAACAGTTACAAAAAGATAACGGGCAAAGTTCACTTTCTGTTCACGTGAATCAAAACATGAAAACAATATTTTCCACAGGATTTCTTTTATTCTTAGAAATAGCTCGCTAAACACCCATTTCATTTATAGTCTAAGCATGAAATTAGTTCAAGACGAATAGGATATTTTAGCCAGATAATATTTGTGAATATTGTGGCTTGGGGAGAGTAGAAAATATGGTTTACTTGTTTTAAAGGCACATGTTCCTTTAACGTGAATAAAAACATAAGAACAATGCTGCTTTTTAAGAAAATGGTGAGAAATTGATCTTCTTATAAATTTTATGTCAATCATTATATATTCCCACACATTTTTTCTAATCGTAACAATTCACTTTATATCAATCTTTTTTCCCGTTGTAAACTATTCATCTAATAAACTCAAAACAGCTTGGCACAAAATGAATTGTTGTCAGTGTGTTTTTCGACATAACACGCACTTCCTTATGCTAGATCCTATGTATAAGTCGTAATACCCGTGATATTTCTTTACACTTGATATATTTACACCTTAAAGAACAGTTTTTACCCGAAGCGTATGTCATGCAACCGCATTGTTCGAGAAATGTACCCAATTTTTT
>MUZC01003566.1:181426-199689 GCA_002072015.1 Radix auricularia | reverse complement strand
TTTTTTATGATAAATCACTCGTTGAATGCTTCAAAAGCGGTTCCGTGTTAATTTTTCTTTAAGAAATTTTTATTCTCTGTAATTTTGACTTGTTATAAGCCAGTATAAAATTTGCCTCCATCCGATTATATACATAGATGTATAAAAGCTTATATTAAAATGTAAAATTGATATTTCGTCTACAATTAAATAATTTCTTCACATTTATTTCTATAGCTATTTAACAGTGACTAAGGGAAATTCGTTCGAACCATTTTCGTATGATTTTATTATTGTAAAATACAATTAAAATGTTTAGAAAGGTTCCATTTCCTTTACAAATAAATATGCACCAATCTTACCCAATTACATATTATAACTATAAATAATGCAATTTCAACAGCGACTATAAGTTCTTTTCACAGTTTATTTTCCATTGTGGCAATTCATGCGAGTAATCATCCAACTAATGCGCAAGGGCTCATTTCTTCTAAAATCAAACATAAAGTAAAAACCATCTCTGAAAAAATCATTGGAGATTGTTCTTCTCATTAACAGTTTTTTAAGTCACATTCAATGACTTCCCGTTATCTTTTATTCAAGCACCCATGCAGATCGCATCGGCAGAAACTTGTGTTCATAAAATTAACGGAATTTTTCATAATCCAGTGCATAATTTTAACTATACATAAAAGATTACGTGGTAACGTCTTTTCAATATTTAATTTCACTTTTAGCAATCTATGAAATAAATCGTTATTTCACAACTAATACAAACACACAGTCACACGCACACACAGACGCACATACACACATACACATAAACACACTCGCACACATGCATATTCACAAACTCGGATTATAATCAAGATACAAAGTAACATCAAATAAATTAATATAATAAAAGCTTTATGACGCCACTTAATTGTTTTTTTTACGGCGCGCAAAACCACACCCTCTGTTAATCTCAAACCCAAAATCATTATGATTTTACGTCTATATTTTCATTTTTAAAAAAAGTTAGCAAGAGTTGGGTGGTATAGGGGCTTCACACACACACACACACACTGACGGACGGAAATGTGCCTTAGTGCATTATATAATAGATGAATTTTGTTTTAATATTTTAAACGTTCGTAAGGGAACATTTAAGAATTAGCTAAAATGTGTCTTGGTGATTGTAATCTTGCACACAAAAATATTTTCTATGTAAAGCTATCTCATAATGATGTTGAATATTAAACCTCTCATCCGATGCCTAAGTCACCTAAGCCCCCCGTTTCCTACGCCACCTATGTCATCCGATGCCTACGCCACCTATGTCATCCGATGCGTATGCCATCCTATGTACACGATGCCTATGCCACCAATGTCACCTTATGCTTATGCCACCGATGTCATCCGATGCCTATGTCACTGATGTCATCCGATGCCTATGCCACCAATGTCATCTTATGCTTATGCCACCGATGTCATCCGATGCCTATGCCACTGATGTCATCCGATGCCTATGCCACCGATGTCATCCGATGCCTATGTCACTGATGTCATCCGATGCCTATGTCACTGATGTCAGCCGATTAGTCACCCACAACCCGATGCCTGGCCTGGCACTAAGTAAGAACATTCTAATCGATACATTGCCTCATCCTGACAAGGTTCAGAAAGGTTTTGATTCCGTCTATTAATGTACCTGCCTGGGCAAATCAATCAATTGTCAAAAAATGCCCTGGGCTGAGAGTGTAAGCGTGCTAGTTAACATTTTTGTTTTGTTGTTAGATAAGAGAGACATGTCTTATATTCACACTGAACAGACTAACACAGTGCCACTGGTCAGTTTATTATAGCATTAGCCTAATTTCAGTTCACGTTAAGGACGGATGTGGCGTTATACTGGACTAAGCTTATGGAGAAGTATAAAAGTGTATTTCTGATGGTGTACGCATGTGTGTAAATTATAAATGTAACGTGTATGCGTGTGTGTATGTTATAAGTGTCATTTGTTTGTAAGTTGTAAGTGTGATGTGTTTGTAAGTTTTAAGTGTGATGTGTTTGTAAGTTTTAAGCAGTGGCGGCGTTAGGTAAGCGCGGGCCTAGTGCCAGCATTGACCCCGCGGGGCCAGAGTACTAGTAAAGATCGCTAAGCACCAGTATGCTATGGTATTTAAAAATATGAAATATCTTGATTATTGTGTAATTTTAATACCGCGTGTCACCTTTTTATTAAATTCCGATGACACAAAATAACTATTTTAGTAAATCTATTGTGAATGACGTGTACACAAATAAAGGGGATTGGCTGAATGGTACATCTGACCTATTTTCCGCTAACGGTGTAATGCTTTCAAAGACGTCTAGAGCTACGATAAGGAATTTGACGTTCAAAAAGGATTACAAGAGTGCCTCTTTCGTTTCTTTACAATCGTTTCCAGCATACGTTCTACCATCCACTCTTTGGTTCTACATGTATAGGCTATTAACCAGGACGAGACATGTTCAGGACCGAAACGCGGGGCCTACCTAAGCGCGGGGCCTGGGGCAGTCGCCCCAGTTGCCACCCTCAAACGCCGCTCCTGGTTGTAAGTGTCATTTGTTTGTAAGTTGTGAGTGTGATGTGCTTGTAAGTTGTAAGAGTAATGTGTTTCTAAGTTGTAAGTGTCATTTGTTTGTAAGTTGTAAGTGTGATTGATGTGTTTGTATGTTGTAAAAATGATGTGTTTGTAAGTTGTAAGTGTGATGTGTTTGTATGTTGTAAAAGTGATGTGTTTGTATGTTGTAAAAGTGATGTGTTTGTAAGTTGTAAGTGTGATGTGTTTGTAAGTTGTAAGTGTGATGTGTTTGTAAGTTGTAAGTGTGATGTGTTTGTATGTTGATGTTGTAAGTGTGATGTGTTTGTATGTTGTAAGTGTGATGTGTTTGTATGTTGTAAATGTGATGTGTTTGTATGTTGTAAGTGTGATGTGTTTGTATGTTGTAAGTGTGATGTGTTTGTATGTTGTACGTTTGATGTGACCGTCGGTGCTGTTAGCATGTATGAGCCTGTTTGCTTATGTACATATTAGTATCTGTGCATGTGCATGTATGTATATATGTTAGTGTTGTGTATTTGTTTGGGTATGTGTTTGTGAACCAGACGGTAGTGCACAAATACTTATAGTTTTATGCCTCTGCCACGCTGACGGATTTCTTTCGACTCGCAAATTAATATTTTGAACCGGAATAAGTTTTGTGTACAAGAGTAAAAAGAAAAGAAACAATTCATTGTTACTTGAGTTATCAAATTCAACATTTCAGAACTCACAAAGTCCTACGTATCTTTTTGTTCCATTTGATATGATTACACTATAAGAAAATTACGTAACGCTTATCTCCGCAGCTAAAAGCATTTCATTAGCGTATTTATAAAATTTTGATTAATGCCCCATTAGGGCACCCATTTCTCCCAAGCTACCACAAACCCATTCCATCTGTCCACTGGTCTGAGAAGCCAATTAAAGTATCCAATCTTAAGCCTTAAAAATATTTTAGTCTGTCAGGTCGTACAACTATGTTGTCAGGTCGGATAATTTTGTCAGGTCAGATAACTTTGTCTGTCATGTCTTTTGACGAGAGTCATCAGCCTGTGGTCCTTACATGGCCCCACAAAGTTTGACGAGTGACATTCTCAAAAGTCGTGTAAATAATGTCACTAAGTCACCCAAGACAGTTTATTTCTGTCTTGACATCAGCGGACTTTCCCCCGGCTTAGCAAAAAATGTAACATTTAAAATTTGTGCCATTCTTACCTTCTAACCCGTCTAGTGACATCCGAGTCATAATGATGACTGATGAGGTCATGTTGAAAATTATGAAGTATTGTTTTTGAATATGATGACTTATTTATATACTAGAGAAATTATTATTTTTTGGTGGTAAGTTCTTTCTGTGCTGAAAATGAATACGTTAAAAAGCAAACAAGATTTGGATTTCTAGATTAATTATATATTTTTGTATGTTGAACCTTCCCTAAATATAAAATTAATTTAATTATCTAAATATATATATAGTTCCCATAACGGTCAAACCATGCCCGACCAAGCAAGTAGCAAGCTGTCTGACCCCACCGACCAATCAGATTGCAAGAAAAGTTAGTGCACATCCTTGGGGGTCATCGAGACCAACAATTCGTTGAATTGAAGTCAATTATTATGTTCTTTCAGAACAAAAATATAACATGTATTTTGTAGTGTAGTGGTTATTACATTCGCCTAACAAGCGGAGGTCGCAGGTTCAACCCCCAGCTAAGACATTACTTTTTTTAAAAAGAATGTTTGTGCCTGTTCATTTCCCACTTTCTTTTCCATCATGACTACGCAACATCATAACAAGCACCAGACGAATGGAAATAAGCTTGACGAATGGCCTTTTTCAGGTTATGCCAATTAGTTTATGGTTGGCAAGCTAGGGTGGTGCAGGGTAGGGGTGGCAAGAATTTTGTTAGTCCTGTCAGGCTAACCCTTACCGTGTTTACGTCTTTTCCATTTACTTTTTTAACCACAGTGCAATGTTTCCAGATCAACAATGCGTCGCAGTTATCCCCGCATCTGAGGTTCATTCGCGTTGTTCTGATTTCATCGTGATGTAGTTTGTGTCTTTTCAGCCCCCCTCCACTTTCTTTGCACTATCTATGAGCAAATCTGCGTCGTATGCTACGCCGTGGGCATCTAGTTATAATTTAATTATTTACTTGAGGTACAGACACACTAAAAAGGCAAAGAAGAGTTAGTTAGATATTAAAAGGACAAAAAAGAGGTACAGAGATACTAAAAGGGCAAAGAGGAGGTACAGAGATACTAAAAGGGCAAAGAAGAGGTACAGAGATACTAAAAGGGCAAAGAGGAGGTACAGAGATACTAAAAGGGCAAAGAGGAGGTACAGAGATACTAAAAGGGCAAAAAGGAGGTACAGAGAAACTGAAAGAGCAAAAAGGGGGTACAGAGATACTAAAAGGGCAAAGAGGAGGTACAGAGATACTAAAAGGGCAAAAAGGAGGTACAGAGAAACTGAAAGAGCAAAAAGGGGGTACATAGGTACTAAAAGAGCAAAAAGGGGGTACAGAGGTAATAAAGGCAAGAAAAAGGTACAGGGATACTAAAAGGACAAAGAAGAGTACAGAGGTTCTATAAAGGGCAAAAGGCATTACAGAGGTACTAGAAGGGCAAAAGGGCAGTACAGAAGTACTAGAAGGGCAAAAGGCAGTACAGAGGTACTAGAAGGGCAAAAGGGCAGTACAGAAGTACTAGAAGGGCAAAAGGCAGTACAGAGGTACTAGAAGGGCAAAAGGGCAGTACAGAGGTACTAGAAGGGCAAAAGGGCAGTACAGAGGTACTAGAAGGGCAAAAAGGATGTACAGAGACACTAAAAGAAAGAAGATGAGATATAAAACGTACTAAGGGAAACGTGAAACACATCGATAAAACTTTGACAGAGATGATGAGAAAGCTTTACTAAGAGAAAAAGAAACAAGATCTTGAGAGGAAGTAGAGAAGTTATAGCCATAATACCATGAAAAAGATGCGGGGCGGGGCGGAAATATTCAGAGAACATGTTCGTGCCTACATCCCGGGATATGTTGGGAGACGGAGAATTGAAGATAAAAAATCTAACGTTACAAAGTTAAAGCATTCAATTAAAGATAAAAAAGGAACGCTTGCATAAACTAAATCCAGCCATAAATTAATTGGGTTTGCATTAACGCTTTGAGGCAGAGGAAACTAAATTGGCCATTAACGCTTGGAAAAAATATTTAAAACATTTAGAGTAGAAAGAAAAACCAGCTGAAAGAAGATATTTATTTTTTCAGGGGTGGGGGGGGATGATTTTTAGCAGTGGTTCTCAAGCACTGTTTTGTTACTTTTCTTGAACCCAAGCATTAATCCTCAGTGCTACTCCGTAACTCTATAAAATATTCACTTACGGCATGGTTATCTTTGTTACAGAGGTGTGCTCTCTATTGAACTCATCTATGTGCTCTCTAATCTCAACCATGTGCTCTCAAAACTCATCTATGGGCTCTCCAAACTCATCCATGTATTTAATTTTCTGTAAACTTATTTTTGAAAAAACGTATATTATTTCTTTAACTAATTCCTTAATTCTATTCAATAATACCACATAGAAATACTAATGCTTCAAGATACGAAAAATAAAAAATACGAAAGGTTACAAAAAGAAAAATATTTTGTTTTAAGATACGAAAAAATCCAATATACGAAAAAACGACAGGTGACAACTGACAACACTGAATGAACGTGATGTCTTTCATCGCGCCACTAAAAACTCTATTCACCTATTGGTCAATTTCAGGCCTATTGCTGTATCGCAGCTGTGTCTTCGTGTGTGTCACATATTCTTTATTTATTGAATAACGGATAAGGTATTGGTCTCTTAATTTCGTGAATATTTTCGTGAGTTTTTTGTATAAATATTAAATTTTATTTATTTTATTCTGTTCTCTTAAAATCTATTAGATTTATAATGAGTATTTTTAAAGACTAAAGGATCGTAATTTGTTTTTAGATCGTTTTCCTTTAGATTTTCAATTGTTAGTGCTGTTTCTGTGTGGCTTAGAATGAATTAAGTATTTTAAAACTTAGTTCTAGATACGAAATATCCAAGATACGAAAGCGCTTCCGGTACAAATTAGTTTCGTATCTCGAGGCACCACTGTATTTATTAAAACTAGGGTCAGGATAAGGCAATGCGTAATGATAACTAAGTTAAAAAAAACTCAAATGCACAAAATGCATTCCATTAATGGTCTCTGTAAATTGTTTAGAGTGTATCCAACAATATGTGAAAACATTCAAAGAGGTCGAATTGTGGCTCAGAGATATCTGATAATGACATGGAAGTACTACTAAGCCTTAAAGTACACCGAACAAATACGATTTGCTCGATAACTACTTACATTAGACGGTAATAGATGTAATCATGAGATCTTTTTCACATTAATAAAATGAAAGGTATGAAGAGGTGAAATGATACAATTCTTGAATATACGTGTGCCCAATTTTCCTTCCCTTTAACAAACACATGTTATCCTTATAAAAATCTGCTTCGCGTTAACTCTCAACTGCTTGCGATGGGTCTGGCTGAAAGCTGCGCGGCAGCCACGCAGCTTGAAGTAAAATTGTTTGGAAGGCATACACTGTTAGCTTTTCTCGGGCTTTTTCATGGCTGTGGCTGGGTAGGATTTAAGTATTTCATCGCTATTCGTGGGGGTAATTTGTTCCCCCCCCCCCTTTGCGAATTGCGAAAAAGCGATTTTCGGATGCAGTTTTAAAATGCCTATGCATAAGATTATCACCATCACAATCTGTCATGTGACCTTGCGGACGTTGGGGGAGAATACATGGACAAATTAACAGACAACGATCTCCACATTTGCATATCTTGAGTGGCGGAAATTATTTATTAAATCCCGTCCCTGTCCATTCCTTTCTGTTGTCAAGCCAACTTTTCCGCTATCGACCTCTTCGTCGGCCCCATTCTACGGTGCCTTGAAGGATAATTTCGCCAGTGTATCATGTCGCAGCACATGACCGAACCAAGCCAGGTTACGTTGCTTCATTGTTATTATAACTGTTTCTTGATGAAACAGCTATAGATATTGAGATTATATACGGTACTAAATACTTCCCAAACACTTTCTTAAAGACACTCTCACTCCTTAATACAGTTATGATGTACTAATATTGCATTTATTTATGGTTTATCTTCTTATCTTATCTTAGATATACAGACGCTCCTTCTATGCAGAAGATAATTGCGTCCACAGACCATGAGAGATGATCTGTTGGCAAGTGATGTAGCGGTCACAGGCCACGGCTATAGGGGTTCCACGCATTACCCCAGCCGCCTAACTATTGTCTAGTTAGGTATCCATTCGGAGCTGGGTGACTCGGGGACTCCTCAGGCCCCGAGAACAAGTCCTCACCTTCGTGTGGATTCGAACTCGTGACCATCGGTATGACAGTCGAGAGCGCTACCTCTCGACCACCACGTCCCACTTATGTTTTAACTTATGTATTTACTTATGTAATATTGATAATGTAGACACTAGACACATTTCAATTTAGTAATGCAATAATATTTTAATCAAAAGAAAATAAGTACAGGAAAGCAACTTTGCATAGCATACATACACATACGTATAGGACTTGTCATTTCTAAAACCGGAAAAAGTCATAACTCATTGAGTGGTGCTTTAATTTTAGATTACTTTTTAGAGAAAGAATATTTTCAATGTTAATCCAGTCGAATCAGTAAGTTCTCAATATTGTTAGCTAGGTAAATTCCGAAACTTTTTTTATTGTTCAAGTCCAATAAGCTATCTTAAATTAACGAATAATTAACAGATAGCTGCTAAGATGCTTCGTTCTCAAAATACCTACATTTACATATTGAAACGTATCTCTAATAAATTTTTTATGAACTTTGAAAAAAGAAAAAAGAAAACAAATAAATTAATTAATTTCTATTACATGTACTAGGTACTATATTTCCGCCATATTATTGTATAAATTCGTTTTCTACTACCACAACATATGTATTAACATTGACAGAAAATTCAGAAAATTCAATTAAAGGCCAACTTAGACAGATAATTACTGTGCGCACAGTTTAGGTGATAATATTATAGTACAGTACAATTCAGTAATAATGTGCAATAGAATTTCTTTAATGCATTGTACATATGGATTAAATGATCGATTAATCATTCAAATTTTAATCGACTAAAATACTTTGAGCTTTGAAATATTTTGAAATTCGATTAAACCTTAAGAAAATTATTTCGAATATTTTTAAATACAATTTATTAATAATTTGATATTAATTTTATTTACGTACTTTTCACTGGTATTATTATGTATTATTATTTATTTACGCGTGCATAAGTAAAAAAAAAAAAAAAAGGAAGGATTTCTTCCATATTTCTTGCATACCAGAACCATTTGGTTGTGTTAGTCACACAATTTGGAGGCCATGGAATTACCGCTACTTAACCGATTTTACGAAAAGCTGAATCGTGACTGAACGGGATCTATATATGCGTTATAAAAATATGATTAATCGAAATTAATCGATTAATCGGTGAAAATTTACCGAATAATCGATAAGTTGTTTTTTAATCAGTACCAGCCCTAGTATTTACATATTGTGTGTATAGCATGGGGCTTTATAAATAACAAATACGTACTGTATTGCAAAAATAATTGAAAAAAAAATTAGTGTTGTGCACTCACCAGTAATTAATAAAAATAAAATGATGCGATAGGGTTAAGCTAACCACGAATATGCGGAGCCGCGAATATACTTATAAAGGGTATTAATCGATTAACACATTTTGTCATTGGTTCATAAAAAATAATCGAACATTTGCGTATCAAAATAGTACATGGCACATATTTGCTGTAAGTGTAGCACACTGCTATAAGTTGAGCCTAGGGCATCGCGTTGTTTGGATATAAGGGAGGAGCCTGGTTGCATCAGTTCACTCCTGACATATTCTGTTGGCCGGTTTGGGAAAGGGTTAGGGTAAACAAAAAGTTTGGAAAAAAGATTCCAGTTGATTGGGCAGATGTGCTAAACCTCGTTAGGGGCAACGCTAATCGGATTGTCAAAAATCTTGTAGAATATGATCTGATATACAACGCTGGTCTGAGTGTAGGAAGTGCGCCAGGCGAGATGTGAAATACTCTTTTAAGTTCGAAGCTTACATGCTTTCTCAAGGAAAAATCTCGAAGTTCATAATACTCATTCAAACACATCAAACACTAAGGCTCTGCAAATTCTATTTAAAACACCAGTGTGAATAAATCTTTTGTGTTAATGTAAAAACATGTAATTTAAAAAACCGTAAAAAAAATTAACTAAAAATCATTCACATACGAGACATAACTATAAAGGTGTTCATTTTAATACGCAGCGCAAGACAATCCGAAAATACAAAATGTATTTATGTCTCGTAAAACATGCTTAATGTCATGCCCACCGATCGGGAATATATTTTAAAAAATATTGTCAATATAATGCGCACCATATTGCGCGTCAGGAAAGGTTGTTCAATATAATACGCACCACGACACTATCTCAACAACGTAACATGATACATAAAGATAAATAACATAATCTAAAAATTCAATAATTTAGTTACAGTACAATCAATTGTTCTGAAATTTCGATACATCATTTTTATCATCGGCACGAGTCTGTCTGCAAAATTTCTGCTCGCTAGTTTACGAGGAAGTGGGTTAAAATCGATCCAAAGTTTTTTCGGCAAGCTAACATGCAATCAAGGGCTCAACCAGACACCACGAGTTAATATAAAGGATTTAAAAAGTGGATTGTATGGAAGATGTAATTCGCAAAGAGAGAGATACCGCTAAAAATTCCATTCATAAAGGTCTATCTCTTTCCAATTGTTTCACACTGTGTGTTCCAATATTTTTAACTGCTTTTTTTGTGGTGCAAATGTCGTTTGTTGTGAATTTAGGGAAATAAATTTTCATTCACTATTAACCTTACGCCTTATTCGAGACACCTTAAACCAATAAGAGCAAAATTTGTAGAGAAATGCTTTGTATGACTACACTGCAATGTTTGTCTATTGTCACGTCTGTGGACAAGTCGAGGGAATAAACTGACGTACGGACATACTAAAAATGTAACGCACTTCGATTGGTCACAGGAAGACCATCAAGGACCCGGATGGGAGAAAAGTGATTTCCTTAACAACATCCGGCGTACGATGTGGGTCAGCTGTCCAGATCTCGGAGATTACAACGAGAAACGACTCGTATCGATGAATGGCCTCGCTCAGGGGCGGACACAATGACGGACTCTCCAGTACAGAACGGGCTTTATCATAGGTGGACCATGTAAAGGACTTTTCTTTTGAAAGGGAGTGTCAAGCAATTCATTTTTTTTTAAATTGACTGTCCCGACTACTATAAAAATAAATTTTAATGTTTTTCTATGAAATAAAAAAGACACATTTAAAAAATCACATTTGAAAAAAGGCAGACATAATTTGCTAGTTATAAAACATATCAGTAAGAATCTGCAAGATAAACAGGATATATATAATATAAATATATACATATGTATAACCACAAAGGTTCATATATATATATATATATANTATATACTAAGTATTTCGTATTTATGTATCGTTTTCCAGTTCAATGTTTCACAAACAAGTTCTCAAGGCAAGATTTGTGTGATGGACTGCTATTTAATGATTTGCTGCTATGTACTATTATTATATGAGATTTAGGATGTACTACTTTGACATGATATGAGGGATGTAATACTATGACATAATATGAGGGATGTATTACTATGTCTTGAGCTGTGTGTTGTACTACTATTGTATATTTTTACAAGTTAAACTTTTAGGACATTTAGAATTCCACAAAGGTTTATTGCTATATTTTAAGCCTTCTATGACAAAAGAAGTGTTAAATTTAATTAATTTTAGGCAATTTTTACCATGGTTAATGGTACTATGTGAAGAAATATAATCAATGATCCATCGAAAGTTCTTTGGTCCGTTAGCAAAAATATAAAATTCATTGCAAAGCTATTCATGGTGGTGTGGTGGCACTTTATATTTTTAAAAAATGATATAACAATATTCCTGTCACAAAATCAGTTGTACTGAGTGCGGACATCTTGAGCGATGACCACTTGGATGCTGAGTGTAAACAAACGTCTGGGTGCGAAGAGGTAAACAAATTCTGTAACAGCCGGGTTATTTTAACGTCAGCCAATTTTGAGGTTTGGATCTGAGCTGAGAGTATAAGTGGTTTCAAACATCACAGTGTAGTTTTTAACGTCTTTAAGTCGCTGGTAACGACAATCCGATCGATGTATACTGTGGTGTAACCGGGTGGGGTTGTTTTTTTTTTTTTTGGGGGGGGGGTGGTGGTGGTGGAGAAATTTACATAAGTGTAACCATTTTGTCCTGTTGTGGGATGGGAGGGGGGGAGTAGGTCAATAGTGTCTCTAACAAAATTGTCGTTCTGAGATAAAAGTCTGAGCCTTACTAGGAACATTGACAGTTTGATGGGTATAATTGTTGTATGGAGTCTAGCCCCGGCTGACTGATACCTATAACCCATTGTTAGATGTATATCAACGCTTGCTTTATATTTGGCAACGGATTTTAATATCTAGCACCGTCTGTTTCATGTCTTGCACAGGTTTTTTGATGTAAAGCTGCGATTTTTTTATGGCTAGGATCGATTTTTGTAATGTCTAGAACCTTTTGTTTAATGCCAAGCAATGGTCATTTGATGTTAGCACCGGTCATTTGATGTTAGCACCGGTCATTTGATGTTAGCACCGGTCATTTGATGTTAGCACCGGTCATTTGATTTTAGCACCGGTCATTTGATGTTAGCACCGGTCATTTGATGTTAGCACCGGTCATTTGATGTAAGCACCGGTCATTTGATGTTAGCACCGGTCATTTGATGTTAGCACCGGTCATTTGATGTTAGCACCGGTCTTTTCGTGTTTTCAATTTTTATGTGCATTATGGAAAACATTATTTCTTGCTCGTTGTAATTTTTAAAATGTCTTGTTTTTTAATGTAACTTTTTCAATCAACTTAAGTAGATATGATAGTCGATATGATAAGATGGGGCTACAAACGACAACCAGATGAAAGGCACAAGTCATGAAAGTTACGATACTTTTTGTGTGCTCTTTATTTGTGTCTGTGGATATGGTGGGGGGGGGTATTGAAATTAAAAGTATACAAGCCAAGAACCCTAGAGTTGGATCCCTTTTAGATCAGTTAAATGAAAATAAAAATTCGTCCTAAAACACACTATGAACAGCTGCTGACGTAGGCTATGGTTTCGTTGAATAATATGACGTAGTTGTGCAGGCGAGGATTGTAAATTATTGATTGAATGAAATGAAACTTCTACTAGAACTATACTTTTAATATCCGAAGTTGAAACCAACAATTTATTGAAATTATAATGCATCCGCGATGACTATGAAGTAACATTTTAATTGAGACATACATCAGTGGCATGTAAAGGTGGGCGAAATGGTGGATTGAGTCATAGCGTGTACTTTTTTTCCTATGTATGTGTAGGTGGAATTTTCGTACAAATAGAGATGATGTTTTTTGTGTGGAAGGATGGCATAGTTTTTTTTCCATACCCTAGGCGGCTGTAGATGTAGCTTCTCCACCGAAGAGAAGACATGCTTTTGAATTTTTGGGCATAATATCGTTATTTGTTAGCTGTTTCTGCAGTCTTGAGTAGCATCATACTGACTCTACACATACGGTGTTAGTGGTTCGAGATATGCTACAGAGAGAGAGAGAGAAAACCTGTAGTTAACTTAGAGGGCCCCGATATTCAGATTGAGAAACACTGAGCTCTTGCAAACAATGGAAACTTGTCTGACGGCGTCCTCTTAACTTGTCTCATCCTAGATGAGCTTGGGTAATGAGACAGGCTGTCACGTGGGGTAGATGTATCACGTGAGACGGGCTGTCACGTGGGTGCAGCGGTGCTTGAGTCATGCAAACTGACGTCATCGACATGATATTTTGTACATATGGGTTAATTGTAGACTATAAGCTCAGATGGGAATATTTTGTTTAAAGGGCCAAGCCTCTAAAATTATAGATATGTAATTAAATATATTTAAAAAAATTTAACAGCGACAGTTTTACGATTTTCTTCAGATTCTATTGGTTTTTCGACTGTTATGATGATAAAACTGGATAGCCAAGCTGAGATGCGAGGGATCTAAATATAAATATTGATGCATGACTGTTGCTAAAAACAAGTCTAACAAGTCTACCAAGTCTACAAAGTCTGCCAAGTCTAACAAGTCTACCAAGTCTAAAAAGTCTACGAAGTCTACCAAGTACCAATTCTACCAAGTACCAAGTTTACCAAGTCTACCAAGTACCAAGTCTACCAAGTCTATTAAGCCCCGACAAAGCTCTAATGGAAAATTTAGAACCCTCCTACGACTACATGGGCATTGGAAAATAAGATCATAAAACTACAAGCAGAGTCTGCGGATATGCGCATTAGCCAGTGCAAAAATTATTGACACGTTTTATCAAGTCTTTCTAGACAGCTCCAGGCTTTCGGTGGAAGACACACTTTGTTATTTGTATTTTCACTATACTTGGTCTTGTCATAGTCTCAGCACAAACTATAGTTATATGATAACACACACTGACCATCACATGATGTCACACAGTTCTGACCTGTCCACTCACACACTGATTATTACATGACAAGACATAGTTCTGACCTGTCCACGCACACACTGATAATTACATGACAAAACACAGTTCTTACCTGTCTACCCACACCCTGACTATTACATGACAACACACAGTTCTGACCTGTCTACCCACACCCTGACTATTACATTACAACACACAGTTCTGACCCGTCCACCCTCACACTGACCATTACATGACAACACAAAGTTCTGACCTGTCCACCCATACCCTGATTATTACATGACATGATACAGTTTTGACCTGTCTACCCACACACTGACCATCACATGATGTCACACAGTTCTGACCTGTCCAGCCACTCGCCAACCTTGATGTACTTGAACTCGTCATTGACACGCTGAAACTGGAAGATGTCATAGCGACCCAAGCTGTCACCGTTTTTGTTGAACTTGACCTCGTCACCACTAACACCTGGTAATACCAAGGATGGAACATTTAATGCGGGCACTCATCATTGAAAACTGGACACCAATTCTGCTGCTGTCTCTTCTGCATCTATTTCACGCTTGGACTTGCCACAAAAATAATTTTAATATCCAAATTTGAAATCAACCATTTTTGAACTTGCAAAGCATCTTCAATGACTCTGAGTTAACATTTCTATTTAAAAGTTATATTAGTGGCACATTAAGTTGGGTGCATGGAATTTCGTTTGTATTTGGTTTCCTTTTATAGAAACATCGGCCATTCATTCAGGTGCCAAGTGAAATTAAATCTAAATCACTTTTATGTGAACATTTAAATGCCGTTTACTAATTTTTTTTGGGTCATATTTCCCTTCTGGGATAGTTAAGGAATTTTAATAACTAGAAATAAACGGAATTCTTTTATTTACTCTACATTATCATTTTATATATGCTTGGCAATAAATGAGTAATACTTTCAAATCGATTTTTAACATACAACGATGTCCACATGTCTATAGTTTGGCTAATAAATTGATAAATAAATTAATAAATTGAACCTCCAGGGTTGCCCTAATGTTAAGATATTTAATTTTAATCTATTACACAAACTTTAGGTCAGTTTTGTCAAAATAGATTTAACTGTCTGTCAATGTCATCAATACAATTGCGTTAGTTGAAAGACAGACTGTCTCTCTATACAAGTCCTCTGACAGTTTGATCAGTGTCATGCTTAAAAAAAAAGATCCCTTACAGACCGTGAAGGTCCATGGGGGCAAGTGAAGTAGCGTTCACAAGTTTCATTGACCACTAACAAGCATGGGATTGTGTGGTTGGCACAGTGCCCCGGGGGGGGGGCTTGCCAGTACCGTGGCTCGAACTCGCGACTCGAGTTCTTGCAGCGGTTCGGTAGTCCAGCTAGCTACAACTTAGACCACCGCGCCCCCGTGTCATGCTTACCATAGACAAAAATTTCACCAAAATGAACCGATTCTCTCTGCGTTTGTTATCACCATTGTCAGTGTCCTGTTTTAGGATTCAAAGTTCCCACTGTAAATACTGATGCCATCCTTCATGTTATGGGTGATGACATTCTCTCTGTCATGGAATATTGCATTCTTCATGTTTTGGACGATCGCAACCTCCCAGCACTGCGTCCAACAATGTCTCTGTTTTTGATGTAAACTTCTCCATTTCACAAATATCAACACATTTTCTAGTGCAGGTGTCAACATTCTTTCTTTGACAAATGTCAACATTGTTCCTATGACATATGTCAACATTGTCCCGAGTGTGTGTGTGTGTGGCAACATGTTCCTGTTAAAGATGCCCACTATTTCCTCTCTTTGGGTGATGCAACGATTTTCCCAGAGTGCCAACATTTACCTTCCTTTGGCGCTAATAAAATCATAAAACGGATCAGACCGGAAGTCTTCTTTGCATTAATGAGACGACAGGGGAACTCTTCACCACGCATGCGCCAACATCCTGCTGGCAAACACGAGCCAGTTCTAATCAACTAATAATGTCGAGTGTTGAATTCACATTTTTATATTTACTTTCTGGGGGCGAGCGAGGAGAGAAATCTACACATGCCGAGTTCTTCCAAATATAATAAATATAGTTTCAATTTCTTTCACTTTTCCGACTAGAATATTATGAAAGTAGATTACGATGTTTTAAAATTTGGCAGTGCAGTAAACATTCATTTGCTTTTATACTCTCAGACTATAATAATTGTATAGGAACTCTTTCATATGATCTAAGGTAGAATAACTATGTTATACCTCCCAACAAAGACTGAAAATTGAGAAAAAGAAAGAGAGAGGGGGAGGGAGAGAGAGAGAGAGAGAGAGAGAGAGAGGAAGACAGAGAGTGAGAGAGAAAGAGAGAATAAAAGAAAGATAGGTAGATGGAGATAGAGAGCGAGAGAGATAGAGGAAGACAGATAGTGAGAGAGAAAAAGAGAATAAGAAATAGGTAGAGAGAGAGATGGAGTGAGAGAGAGAAAGAGAGAGAAAGTGAAGACGCTATGAACCTTCAAATATATTTTTGGTCTCCTACATCCCTCATTCAGTCATTTAGAAAACATTGCAGAAGAGTTATTTGTTTTTTGTTTTTTTTTAAATATTTGTTTTGTTCAAACAAGATTTCTTATCAAGTTATCAATCGTTCGACTTTGTTCATCTGTTGTTTTACTTCGCCGGAGTTCTGTCTACTTGATAATACAATTCAAAAGTCACTTAGTTAGCTGATAAAATAAGATAATTTTCACTTTGTTGTTTGTTTAAGGAGTCATTAACATTACGGTCACATTTATTGATTATAATTCAATTTTTTTTATAATTCGGCATCCTTCCGTCTCGCGAGACGATGGTGCATCACCGTTGGGTTGGGTTGCATTTTCTCGAGTGGCTGTGCAGTCCTATCCTTGAGTGACAGTCTTTGCCACAGTTTTTACACACGAGTTCTGTGCTTCCAAATGTTTTGGCCTTTCTCCTAGCTCTTCTGTCTGCAGCCTCCTCCATTCTTCGCTCCTCGGCTACTATGACGCCCTCTTTGACAACTGTGCGCCACGTAGATCGGTCTTCTGCCTTACACTCCCAGTCACTTGTATGTATTTTGCCTGCTTTCATGTCCCTTTGACAGACATCTTTAAATCGCAAGCGTGGGCGACCTGTTTTCCTCTTTCCTGAAGCAAGTTCACCATATAGGAGGTCCTTCGGGATGCGGCCGGGGCTCATTCTGTTGACATGTCCTAGCCACCTCAGGCGTCTTTCACTAAGAATTGAGAACATGCTTTGGGTATTGGCACGCGTTAGGACCTCACTATTAGGCACTTTGTCTTGCCATTTAATACCAAGGATGCGGCGCAAGCATCTCAAATGGAAGCTGTTAAGCTTACGCTCTTGTGATGTATAAATGGTCCATGTCTCGCTCCCATATAGTAGTGTACTGATGACACAGGCTCGATAGACGCACAGTTTGGTTTTCTCCGTTAGCTTGGTGTTTTGCCAGACCCGCTTATTTAGTTTAGCCATTGTTGCGGCTGCCTTGCCAATTCTGCTGTTTATTTCTTCTTCAATGGACAGTGTATTGGAGACCTTGGATCCCAAGTAGGTGAAGCTGTCCACAACCTCCAAGTTTTCATTATCGATATATATGGTAGGAGGAGGTCGAGTGTCTTGGGCCATGATGTTTGTCTTTTTCAAGCTGATTTGCAGACCAAATTCTTTGCAGGCATTGGAGAAGCTTGACACGAGTTGTTGCAAACCAGATTCTGTATGTGCTGTTAGTGCCGCATCATCCGCAAATAGTAGCTCTCGAATTAGGACATCCGTCGTTTTGGTCTTGGCTCGGAGGCGGGCAGTGTTGAAAAGTCCTCCATCAGCTCTGGTATGTAACCAGATTCCCTCACTGCTATCCTTGAATGCGTATCGAAGAAGTACAGAGAAGAATATTGCGAAGAGTGTTGGTGCGAGTACACAACCTTGTTTAACTCCGCTGCTGACAGGGAAGGCCTCTGACTTAGCTCCATCGAACTG